>JAPXFY010000013.1:83849348-83851848 GCA_030674185.1 Monoplex corrugatus | reverse complement strand
GGAAAATCGAACTGAATGTCTAGTCCTTCGGAACGGGACGAAAAACTAGTCGGACCGGTGAGCCTTCCGGCTGCGCACGCTAAAGATCCCACGGCAATTAAAGATGATGAAGAGCAGGGCATTGCCCGGCTGCCTTGGTAAAAACTCTGGATGGGTTAATTTCGCAGGTCCCATCCCTTGAAGACCAATTTAGCCTTCTTGCCTTTCTGAAGTCTTGGTAAAAAAGAAATATGAATATGAATATGAAATTTGAAACGAGGAAGAGGGGATCAGCGCCGCCCGCGTGATGCTGGCCTCGGGAAAAGTTCAGGTCTCTGCCACCTCACTCTCCTACGACCCCAGGGTTATGGAACTATCTAGGTAGGATCTCAGCACCTGGCCAGCTCGTGGGTTTATGTGCAGGCTTAAGGCTTGTGCCCTGATCATTCTGGATCTTCTCCATCACATGGCACCTGTGACGTTAGTGCATATGAAATTTATTCCGAGCGCGGAGACGTCATCTTGAGAAACTAAATGAAAGTGAACCATTATGCACGATACGATAAAGATCATGTAAGCTATGTCAATGCTCGGTGGTTTATGGAAACACGAAAGAACACAACATGCATACTCAGAAAACCCAGTATGACTGCTTTGAGGGAGGGGGTAAAAAAAATCGGCCATACATGAACAAGCGAGACAGTCTTGATGGAGGCAGACACAAGAAGATCATTCATAAGGAAAATTAGGACAAGACAAGCAACATCTATAGGCCAATTTATGAGGAAAGGGGAATTAGAGCACCTGGTCACAACAGGAAAGCTGGAGGGAAAGACAGCACCAGGTAGACCCTGGGAGAAAATATTGGACGGACTTGCAGGGTGGCTGAGGACAGAGAGGGTCGAAGATGTGCTTGCAGCAACAAGGGATAGATGCATATGGAGGGCCATGATCGCCAACGCCAGGCGGCAAGGCACTTGATGATGATGATACATGTTTAAATCCCATCGTTTATCTAAGTGCACGGCTCCTTGTCTTGTCCTCAGAAAGAAAATAATGCTTGATCGTGTCAGTCCTCTCCTTCGCTCTCTTCACTGGTTGACTGTTCTTTAATTAAATAAAAAGAGTTTCAGTTTCAGTTTCAGTTTCAGTTTCTCGAGATGACGTCTCCGCGCTGGGAACAAATTCCATATGCACTAACGTCACATGTGCCATATGTATGGTGATCATGGCACAAGCCTTAAACCTGCATATAATCCCTCGAGTCCTTAAATGTTACATAGAACCAATACTGTTGTACGGATGCGAGGCGTGGACAGTCAACAAACAAAGCCAGAGCAAGATTGAGGCAGCCGAGATGTGGTTTCTAAGAAGAATGTTGAGAGTTCCATGGACAGCAAAGAAAACAAACGAGACAGTCTTGATGGAGGCAGACACAAGCAGATCACTCATAAGGAAGATTAGGAAAAGACAGGCAACATTTATAGGCCATTTTATGAGGAATGGGGATTTGGAGCACCTGGTCACAACGGGAAAGCTGTAGGGAAAGAGAGCGCCAGGTAGACCCAGGGAGAGAATGCTGGACGGACTTGCAGAGTGGCTGGGGATGAGGAGGGTGGGGGAGATGCTAGGAGCAACGAGAGATAGAGATGGTTGGAAGTCCATGGTCGCCAACGCCATGCGGCAGGGCACCTGATGATGATGATGATAATCCCATGAGCTGGCCAGGTCCTGAGGTCCTACCTAGCCTATGCTTTAGCCTATTTCTCCTAACTTTAAAAAGAATTGAATACAAGCTGGACACCTTGTGTTACAACTATACTCACCACTCTGCTCATCACATCTTTGCGACAACATTATTATGATTCATTCATTCCTCCTCCTCCTTCTTCTTCTTCTTCTTCTTCTTCTTCTTCGTAGAATTGCAGGCCAGGTTAGCACACACACACACACACACACACACACACACACACACACACACACACACACACACACACACACACACACACACACACACACACACACACACACACACACACACACACAGACAATCATATACGCACATTCACACACACATACGTATACACACATACAAACACAGACACATACACACACATGCATACATACACACACAAACATACATACACACACACACACACACACGCGTGCGCATTTACACACATTCACACACACATATACACACAAACACACACACAAACACACACATACATACACACATACAAACACACACACATACACACACATATAAACACACACATACATACACATACACACATATATACACATACACATACAAACACACACACACACTCACATACACACACACATACACACATACACACATGCATACATACACACACACACATACATACACACACACACACATACATACACACACACACATACAAACACACACACACACACACACACACACACACACACACACCACACACACACACACACACACACAGAGTCAGTCATGATGTGTCTGGAACTCTGC
>JAPXFY010000013.1:83834348-83836848 GCA_030674185.1 Monoplex corrugatus | reverse complement strand
AGCCACGGCACATGTGAACAGTTAGCCAACTTGACGCTCTTAATGAATATGGATGGCGAAACTTGTCAGAGCAAATCTGTTGGGACCTAATGAGTTATGAGCCCAGCTGATACTGAAAGAGATGGATTCTGACACCTGATTTCCTGGGCTATGACGCCGCTGTCACAGACATGGTGTGGTCTGAATTTGTGAAATGCCACAATGCCACAACAGTCTGCTTTTGTGCCAAGACCCAGACAGAGTACCTGACTTGAAAAACAGTCAGGCATCTTCTACATTTTTGTTTGCTGGGGGTATGGGGGGGGGGGTGGAGACTGGAGGGGGGGGGTCTTTCTGTTATGTGAGACGAGTTTAGACAGAATACCTAGTTGTGTTGTGATTCAGACCTTTAATTGATCTTTTTCGTTTTTCTTGTTTTCTCTGGTTCCTTTAATTAATCATTTAATGACTTTATATATACATATATATATATATGTGTGTGTGTGTTCCTTTTTCTGAAGATAAGATACATAGATACACATATCGTTTACATGTAACCAGGGTTGTTCCAGTGATAGGCTGGTACAATATCGTATAAAATATAAACTAGGTAAAACATAGGCTAGGTAGGGCCTCAGGACCTGGCCAGCTCATGGGTTTATGTGCAGGCTAAAGGCTTGTGCCATGATTACCATACACATGGCTCCTGTGACGTTAGTACATGTTGAATTCGTTCCGATCGCAGAGACGTCATCTTGAGAAACTGAAACTGAAACTGAAATTGTTGCTGGAGTAGAGAGCAGAAGGTAATACACCTTTGTGTTTTTGTGTTGTTTTGTTTTTTGTTTTTGTTTTTTGATTAGGAAGGGGAAGCAGTCGGTAGATTCTTTTCATTTTCGACACAACTTTTAGATAGACCTGGTTCCTCAAGATTTGATGTCTGGAGTTCAATCCCAGCCCAAAATATAAACATAAGTCTGCTCACTGTCCATCTTATGCCCCAATCATTCTGATGATGTGAGTTTCAGTTTAAGTTTCTGAAGATGACGTCTCCGCGTTCGGAACGAATTCCGTATGCACTGACGTCACAGGTACCATGTGTATGGTGATGATGGCACAAGTCATGTGTATGGTGATCATGGCACAAGCCATGTGTATGGTGATGATGACACAAGTCATGTGTATGGTGATGATGACACAAGTCATGTGTATGGTGATGATGGCACAAGTCATGTGTATGGTGATGATGGCACAAGTCATGTGTATGGTGATGATGACACAAGTCATGTGTATGGTGATGATGGCACAAGTCATGTGTATGGTGATGATGACACAAGTCATGTGTATGGTGATGATGGCACAAGTCATGTGTATGGTGATGATGACACAAGTCATGTGTATGGTGATGATGGCACAAGTCATGTGTATGGTGATGATGGCACAAGTCATGTGTATGGTGATGATGGCACAAGTCATGTGTATGGTGATGATGACACAAGTCATGTGTATGGTGATGATGGCACAAGTCATGTGTATGGTGATGATGACACAAGTCATGTGTATGGTGATGATGACACAAGTCATGTGTATGGTGATGATGGCACAAGCCATGTGTATGGTGATGATGACACAAGTCATGTGTATGGTGATGATGGCACAAGTCATGTGTATGGTGATGATGGCAACAAGCCATGTGTATGGTGATCAAGGCACAAGTCATGTGTATGGTGATCATGGCACAAGTCATGTGTATGGTGATGATGACACAAGTCATGTGTATGGTGATGATGGCACAAGTCATGTGTATGGTGATGATGGCACAAGTCATGTGTATGGTGATGATGGCACAAGTCATGTGTATGGTGATGATGGCACAAGTCAAGTGTATGGTGATGATGGCACAAGTCATGTGTATGTGTGATGGCACAAGTCATGTGTAATGGTGATGATGGCACAAGTCATGTGTATGGTGATAATGGCACAAGTCATGTGTATGGTGATGATGGCACAAGTCATGTGTATGGTGATGATGGAAACAAGTCATGTGTATGGTGATGATGGCACAAGCCATGTGTATGGTGATGATGGCACAAGTCATGTGTATGGTGATGATGACACAAGCCATGAGTATGGTGATGAATGGCACAAGTCATGTGTAGGGTGAATGATGGCACAAGTCATGTGTATGGTGATGATGGCACAAGTCATGTGTATGGTGATGATGGCACAAGTCATGTGTATGGTGATGATGGCACAATCATGTGTATGGTGATGATGGCACAAGTCATGTGTATGGTGATGATTGCACAAGCCATGTGTATGGTGATGATGGCACAAAGTCATGTGTATGGTGATGATGGCACAAGCCATGTGTATGGTGATGATGGCACAAGCCATGTGTATGGTGATGATGGCACAGTCATGTGTATGGTGATCATGGCACAAGCCTTAAGCCTGCACATAAGCCCATTGACTGGCCAGGTCCTGAGGCCCTACCTGGCCTCTGGTGATGTCAGCGTTT
>JAPXFY010000013.1:83819348-83829348 GCA_030674185.1 Monoplex corrugatus | reverse complement strand
CAACGAGAGATAGAGATGGATGGAAGTCCATGGTCGCCAACGCCATGGGCAGGGCACCTGATGATGAATGATGGTCTTTGTCGATTGCATGCGTATGCCTGGTGCGTGAGCGCGCTCTGATTTGAATGTCAAGATTTGGCGCCGTATAAATACTGTAATTATTATCACTATTTCTTGTTAACTTGTTAACTACTGA
This sequence comes from Monoplex corrugatus, assembly GCA_030674185.1. Taxonomy (NCBI): domain Eukaryota; kingdom Metazoa; phylum Mollusca; class Gastropoda; order Littorinimorpha; family Ranellidae; genus Monoplex; species Monoplex corrugatus. The sequence continues at coordinate 83,829,152 of JAPXFY010000013.1, read as the reverse complement.
CGGAGTGGTTGTTGTCGTATGTTCTTTCACATGAGCAGAGTGGATGCTCACACAGGAAGTTTGTTTGTCCTACAAAATCCCAAAAGACAATCATCCAGACCCCCATTCAAGATATATGAAGGGGCAGAAAAACATGTTTCAAACGACACTAAAACACTGTACCTCTGGCATCTGTCCTTCCCAGACAAGTGCTTTACCCACACAAAGTTCGAAATCATCCTTGTTTCTTTTTTCTGTTTTACTTTTTCTTGTATATTTCTTTTTCTATCGTTAATATTTTTGTTAGTTTCTTTTTCCAGCCATAGTGTCCATTTGTAAAAAAAAAAAACGAAATTGGCTACAAACTAATGTACTCCCAAGACCAAAGACAGACACAGCGGGAACGAAATTTTCAGCAAACTTAATGAAATTACTACGATCTCTATAGGGAATTAAGCAGGTGGAAGGGGGGGGGAAAAACTGAAGTTCTATACAGAAGAACAGCCCCCTAAAATGTCCCACAGAACCTTAAGCATAATGGGGAAGTTCTCTACAGAAAATGCCACCTCAAAAAAAAAAAAAAAAAAGAAAAAAAAAAAAAAAAAAAAAAGAAGAAAAAAAAAAAAAAAGAAAGAAAGAAAAAGAAAAAAAAAGGAAAGAAAGGAAAAGGAAAAAGAAAAAAAAAAGTTCCCAAAGAAACGGAAGCAGAAGCATGACCCAGAGGTCACACGATCGCCCGCCCAGGAAGCGCCAGGTCCTGGGTTCGATTGTCTCCACAGAAGAAAAGAGAGTCCCCCTTCCCTCCTTCTGCTTCTGTCCTTTATACCCTTCACCCCGAGTCCTCACCTTTCACCCACACCTCCCTCACTCCCTCTTCCTTCCTCACCCTCACCCCTCTCCTCCCCACTCTTTGGGGTGGTGGTCCAGTTCATCTCACTTCCCCTCAGACATCATACTTGCCTCCCCTCTTCCCAGTTTATTACTCATAAACACTGTATGATTTCATTTCACTCTTTATCTCTTACTGGTCGAGTAGCAGGGATGTTTGGATCATTTTCTCGTAATTTTTGTATAAAATTTGTTGTTTATTGTTTGTTTTGTGGTCTTACATTCACCTTGACAAAGGCCAGTTGGCCGAAAATTTGTGCCTGTCTTGTCTGGTTGTAGTAAATACGCATTCGATTCTATTGTCATGTCTTTTTCTGGATCCTTGGGATTCCTACCCACTTAGGAAGTGTGAGAAGTCAGAGGTCCAATACTTAAGTCCAAATTGCACTCGGATTTTCCCATCTCTCGTACCCTGCTTCCACCAAACCTTGGTGGCCTGGGTCCGGTCTTTCGGATGACATGATAAAAAAAGGTTCCACGTGCAACACGTTTTCAGTGCACATAAAAAATCTACAGCAACGAAAGAATATTCCCTGACCAATTTCATACAAGGCTCATTCTCTTGGTTGGGACAAAAGACGATTATACATAAAGAAAAAGAAGAAAGTCTATGGCGCTCTACTGTCGATAAGAGTATGTTGCTGTTTTTCCACCTTGTGGGAGGAAAGCGGCATTGCACTCAAAAGAAAATTATGCTGTCACAAGCAAGCAAGCAAGCAAGCAAGCAAGCAAGAAAATAATCAAACAAGTAATCAATCCAAACCAACCCAACCAACCAACCGACCAACCAAACAAATAGTGTCAGAATAATCAACGTGTTGATTGTGGACACTAAACAACAAGAACAAGAACAACAACCAACCGACCGACCGACCGACCAACCAACCAACCAACCAACCAACCAACAACCAACCAACCAACCAACCAACCAACCAACCAACCAACCAACCAACCAACCAACTAAACGAACGAACAAAAACACAAACAAACGAACAAAACAGACAAAGAAAGAAAGAAAGCAAGAAACAAACAAACAAAGAAACAAACAAAGAAAAAAGAAATAGACAAAAAAAAACCCAAAAAACAAACAAACAACAAAAAACAAAAACGAAAGAAAGAACGCGAATAACAGCAACAACATTCCCCACACCTCCTTCAGAAAAAGGGAAACAATCCAAATCCTCGCTCCTTTATTTTCCCCCTTCCTATAACTCTTCCCCTTCCCCTCCCTCCATAACCCCCCCACACACACACACACACATCCTGTAACCCTCCCCACTGCTCCTCCCCCGTGTCACTTAAAAATGATAAGTGAAAACAAAACTGTGCATCTCGTTTTGGGAACGTTTAACGTAATAATTCACCCACAGGGAAAACGCCTGCCAAGGATAGGTCAGAGACTACTGCTGTTTCCTTGTTAGATTCTTTTGTCTGTCTGTTTGTTTGTCTGTTTGTCTGTGTGTTTGTCTGTGTGTTTGTTTTTCTGTCCGTCTATTTGTCTGTTTGTTTGTTTGTCTGTCTGTTTGTTTGTTTGTTTGTCTGTTTGTCTATTTGTCTGTTTGTCTGTTTGCTTGTTTGTTTGTTTGTCTGTTTATTTGTTTGTTTGTCTGTTCGTTTGTTTGTTTGTGTGTCTGTGTTGCTGTTTGTTTATTTGTCTGTTTGTCTGTTTGTTTGCTTGTCTGTTTGTCTGTTTGTTTGTTTGTTTGTTTGTCTCTCTGTCTGTTTGTTTGTCTGTTTGTTCGTTTGTTTGTCTGTCTGTTTGTTTGTCTGTTTGTCTCTCTGTCTGTTTGTTCGTTTGTTTGTCTGTCTGTTTGTTTGTTTGTTTGTTTGTCTCTCTGTCTGTTTGTTTGTCTGTCTGTTTGTTCGTTTGTTTGTCTGTCTGTTTGTTTGTTTGTCTGTTTGTCTGTTTGTTTGCTTGTTTCTCTGTTCGTCTGTTTGTCTATTCGTCAGTCCATTTGTTTGTTTGTTTGTTTCTTTGTCTGTTGTTTGTTTGTTTGTCTGTCTGTCTATTTGTTTGTCTGTCTGTTTGTTTGTCTGTTTGTCAGTCTGTTTGTTTGTCTGTTTGTCAGTCTGTTTGTTTGTCTGTTTGTCAGTCTGTTTGTTTGTCTGTTTGTCTGTCTGTCTGTCTGTCTGCTTATTTGTCTGTTTGTCTGTCTGTTTGCTTGTCTGTTTGTTTGTTTGTTTGTCTGTTTGTTTGCTTGTTTGTCTGTTTGTTTGCTTGTTTGTCTGTTTGTTTGCTTTTTTGTCTGTTTATTTGTCTGTTTGTCTGTCTGTCTGTCTGTCTGTTTGTTTGCTTGTTTGTCTGTTTGTTTCTTTGTATGTTTGTCTGTCTGTTTGTGTGTTTGTCTGTTCGTCTGTTTGTTTATCTGTCTGTCTGTTTGTCTGTTTTTCTGTTTGTTGTCTATTTGTCTGTCTGTTTGTCAGTCTGTTTGTTTGCTTGTCTGTCTGTTTGTCTGCCTGTTTGTCTGTCTGTTTGCTTGTTTGTCTGTCTGTCTGTCTGTGTTCTTGATTGGTTGCTTGGTTGGTTTTCTGGATGTGTGGCTGGTTGGACTGTTGATTGGTTGGTTATTGGTTGTTGGTTGGTTGATGAAGTTGGTGAGTGGACTTTTGGTTGGTTGGTTATTGGTTGTTAGTTGGTTGATGAAGTTGGTGAGTGGACTTTTGATTGGTTATTGGTTGTTAGTTGGTTGATGAAGTTGGTGAGTGGACTTATTTATGTTTGAAGTTTGATTATCTGTTTCTATCTATCCTTGTCAGTTAGTTTGTTTGCTTGTTTTTTTTTTTATTTCCTTACTTCACAATCACACATGTCCTTCTACCTTGTTTTTTCTTTCTTTCACTACTTTGTTGTTTTTTTCTTCATTCTTTTGTTCAGTGTGTATTGTGTATTATTGTGGGGTGTGTGTGTGTGTGTGTGTGTGTGTGTGTTGTGTGTGTGTGTGTGTGTGTGTGTGTGTGTGTTTATGTATTTATGTGTGTGTGTGCGTGTGTTCGTTCTTTAATTTAACGTCTTTTCACTATATATGTGTGCGTGTGTGTGTGTGTGTGCGCGCGCGCGTGTGTGCATGAGTGCGTACGGGCTTGTGTGTGTGTTGCGTGTGTGTGTGTGTGTGTGTGTGTGTGTGCGTGTGTGTGTGTGTGAACGCGCGCCCGCGCCCGTGTGCGTGCGTGCTTGTATGTGTATGTGTGTGTGTGTGTGTACGTGCGTGCGTGCGTATGTGCTTGCGTGTGTGTCTGTGTGTGTGTGCTTCTTTTCTTTCGTGTTATCGTGTTGCCGCTTACAATGTGTAAACTAACAACGCTCCGCCTTTCCCATGGCAGCCAGAACAAAGAATACTCCACCATTGTGATCGTGTGACCCAAAACACGAAAAACAAGCCAAACTCAAACACCAGATTCCCTTTTCACCAGAGCAGCGGAACTATTACATCACAGGCCAAACTCACAGACAAACACGCACTAAACAAACACAAACAATCAGAGACTGCTGGAAATCAGAGCGGGGCTGTTTATGAAAGAAACACCCATACCCCCCCCCCACCTCACCCTCCTCCACAACCCCCTCCCCACCCATCCTTACCACCTCCAAAATTAACGTCACAGGCGTCATGTGTATGGTGATCATGGCACAATCCTTAAGCCTGCACATAAACCCATGAGCTAGCCAGGTCCTGAGGCCCTACCTAGCCTATGTTTTAACCTAGTCTATATTTTATACTGTTATCGTACCAGCTTATCATTGGAACAATCCTGGCTACATGTAAACGACACGTGTATCTATGTGTCTTATCTTCAGAAAAAGGAACACACATCATCATCATTATCATCATCATCATCATCATCATCATCATCATCATCATCATATCATCATCATCATCGTCATCATCGTCATCATCATCAAGTGTCTTGCCACATGGCGTTGGCGATCATGGCCTTCCATCTGTTTCTATCCCTTGTTGCCACAATCACCTCTTCCACCCTCTCTGTCTTCAGCCACTCCGCAAGTCCGTCCAATCTTTTCTCCCTGGGTCTACCTGGTGCTCTCTTTCCCTCCAGCTTTCCTGTTGTGACCAGGTGCTCCATTTCCTCTTTCCTCATAGAATAGCCTATAAATGTTGTGTCTTTTCCTAATCTTCCTTATGAATGATCTTCTTGTGTCTGCCTCCATCAAAACCGCCTTTCGTTTGTTTTCTTTGCTGTCCATGGAACTCTCAACATTCTTCTTAGAAACCACTTCACGGCTGCCTCAATCTTGTTCTGGCTTTGCTTCTTGACTGTCCACACGCATATATTAAGTAAATAAAGATTTAAAGGTCTGAATTACAACACAACTATCTATTCTGTATAAACTCTTCTCACATAACAGAAAGACCCCCCACCCCCTCCAGTCTCCACCCCCCTGCCCCCAGCAAACAAAAATGTGGAAGATACCTGACTGTTTTTCAAGTCGGGCACGCTGTCTCGGTCTTGGCACAAAAGCAGACTGTTCTAGCATTGTGGCATTGCACAAATTCAGACCACACCATGTCTGTGACAGCGGCGTCATAGCCCAGGAAATCAGGTGTCAGAATCCATCTCTTTCAGTATCAGCTGGGCTCATAACTCATTAGGTCCCAACAGATTTGCTCTGACAAGTTTCGCCATCCATATTCATTAAGAGCGTCAAGTTGGCTAACTGTTCACATGTGCCGTGGCTTTTCTCTCTGTGCTCTTGCTGTTTGTATGTTCAAGGCGTGATAGAGTTATCTCTTCTCCTTCTCGCCGCCATGTTTAATGGCGTTCTTGGAAACGAGTTTTCCTGAGTGGTTCAAGAGCCAATCAACGGTACCTGAAAACTAAGATGATGCAGGTCTCTACGAGTGTGTGTGTGTGGGGTGGGGGTGGGGGTGGGGGGGGGGTTGGGGGATATATGTCTGTCTCTTTTCTCTTACCGCTCACATCATCCCCAACCCACCCCACAGACACACACGCAGCACATACACGTATACATACAAGCATGTGCACACAGAGTCTTGCTCTCTCTCTCTCTCTCTCTCTCTCTCTCTCACACACACACACACACACACACACACGCACGCACGCACGCACCACCACACACACACGTGTAAACACACACACACACACGTGTAAGCACACACGAACACAACACACCCACTCACTCACACACATACAGTATATACACGCACTCTCCCTCACACATACACACAAACATACACATCCATGCTCACTTAACACACACACACACAAATGCGTGCACGCGCGCGCACACATATACTCCTACATCCCGCACCATCACCATCATCACCATCACCACTACTTTTTCCACGCATATAGACATGCACAAATACACACACACACACACACACCACACACACACACACACACACCACACACACACACACACACACACACACACACACACACTCTCTCTCTCTCTCTGTCTCTCTCACGCATTGTGTAAATATACGGAGAGAGAGAGAAGAGAGAGAGAGAGAGAGAGAGAGAGAGAGAGAGAAAGAGAGAGAGAGAGAGAGACAGACAGACAGAGACAGAGACAAAGACTGAGACAGAGACAGACAGAGAAGAGAGAGAGAGAGAGAGAGAGAGAGAGACAGAGACAAAGACTGAGACAGAGACAAAGAGAGAGAGAGAGAGAGAGACAGACAGACAGACAGACAGATGGTGACAGAGAGAGAGAGAGAAAGAGAGACAGAGAGTGAGACAGAGAGAGAGAGAGAGAGGAAGAGAGAGAGAGACAGACAAAGAAAGAAAGAGAGAGAGAGTGAGACAGAGAGACAGATAGACAGACAGAGAGAGGGCGAGAGAGAGAAGACAGACAGACAGAGAGACAGAGAGAAAGAGAGAGAGAGAGAGAGAGAGAGAGAGAAATAGACAGATAGACAGAGGGAAAGAGAGAGAGAGAGAGAAGACAAACAGACAGATAGACAGAGGGAAAGAGAAACAGACAGATAAAATAGGAGAGAGAGAGAGGAGGGAGAGAGAGAAGAGAGAGAGGAAGGAGAGAGAGAGAGAGAAGAGAGAGAGAGGAGAGAGAGAGGGGAGAGAGAGAGAGAGAGAGAGAGAGAGGTCTACTTGAAGGCGCCTAGGAGGAAAACAACAACAATAAGTATGAATTGTCCAAAACATGTTCCCGCATGGCTGTGTACCCTTTCAGGGATCAGAATCAAAACTATTATTACTTGTAAGAATTGAGGCGATTTGCAGAAGGTAACTCGTCAAACTTCATTGATATCTTCCTTTAGACAAATGAGAAATTTTGACCGAAAAAACATTTGATGTTCATTTCTGTATCTCTGTAATGTAATTGAAAGAAAATGTGCCTTTTGTAGATGTTTATCTCATTATCTTTTGAAATGTACCCGTGATCAAAATATGTAATAATTCCATTTACAAGCAATCCAGATTGATACAATGACATATCTAGGAACACGTAATGCAGATACACGCACACAGCATCATCTCAACACGTGAGAGCACACACATACAATCGAACGCATGTCCAGTCTGAAGCACGTAGAGTAGTACTATCCAACACATATTAGTTTTCTTTCAAACCAAACAGCCGTTATTTAATTGCGTTTCACTGTTTAATCTATGTTTAGCCAATTGTTCACTGTTTTAATTACGTTAATCGTTAATTTAATCGTTAATCGTTAATGTTGAAGTTCCATGGACAGCAAAGAAAACAAACGAGACAGTCTTGATGGAGGCAGACCAAGTAGATCATTCATAAGGAAGATTAGGAAAAGACAAGCAACATTTACGGACATTTTATGAGGAAAGGCGAATTGGAGCACCTGGTCTCAACGGGAAAGCTGGAGGGAAAGAGAGCACCGGGTAGACCTAGGAAAAAGATACTAGACGGACTTGCAGAGTGGCTGGGGACAAAGAGGGTGGAAGAAGTGCTTGAGGCAACAAGTGATAGAGACAGATGGAAGTCTATAATCGCAAATGCCATGCAGCAAGGCACCTGATGATGATGAAATCGTTAATTTGGTAACGTCGTTTGTGAGTTTTTCCTTCCCGTCCTCGGCACAATTTTTTTTTGAAGATTGATGTTTTCAAGATCCTCCTACTCTTCATCTATTCCCCACATTTTTTTTATATTTTGTCTAAAACACTTTAGTGAACAGAATTAAATCAAAGACCGCCACCACATAACCGACAAGAGCTCCTCCAAACAAAACGGAAAAAACGGACAGACAGACAGACAGACAGACAGACAGACAGACAGAAACAGACAACCAGACAGCAACAGCAGCAACACAGCCACCAGACAGCCACAACCAGAAAGACAACAGACAGACAGCAGAAACAGACAGACAACAACAGACAGACAGAGACAGACAGACAGACAGACAAACAGCCAGACAGACGGACAGCCACCAGCAGCCTGCCAGCCAACAGCCAGCCAGCCAGCCAGCAGCCAGACAAACAAACAAATAGACAGACAGACAGACAAAAAAACAGACAGACAGACAGAAAGAAGCAGCACAGACAGCCAGCAGCAAACAGAAGACGACAGACAGACAGACAGACAGACAGACAGACAGACAGAACAGGCCGACAGCCAGACAGAAACGACAGACGTACAGACGACGCAGCAGACAACATCTCCATACCCACACGTGCAACAGCGATATTACCACACTGTCGTTCTATACTCATCAAACTTACTTACAGAGACGCGAGAGTCAGTTAACCGAAATATCCATCTTTTTCGATAGAAGCAAAACACAGAGAGGAGAGAGAGAAGAAGACAGAGAGAGAGACAGACAGAACAAGATAGAAGCATGCATACATAAACAGACAGACAGACAGACGAGACAGAAGACGGAAGACAGACAGAGACAGAGACAAGAACAGAGAGACAGAAAATGACAAAACAGACACAGACAACAGACAGAGAGACAAAGAGAGATACAGACAGCCAATAGACAGAAACAGACAAACAGACATGAAACGCCAAACAAAAGAATATGGACAGAACAAATGAAAGGGAGCAAAGCACAGACACTGATGGTCAGGACAGAGAGAACCAGAAAAACATGAGAAGAAAAAAAAAAAGACAAAAAAAAAAGCGGAGACAGTCAAGCTGACGGGCAGAGCACAGGAAAGGGTACAACTAGCAGGGTAAAGACATAGCATAGCAATTATTTGACCGACACAATTACTATGACATACCACATGCGCGACATATTTTCATCCTAACCAACCCCGTGTATACAAACAGCAAACACCCAGCCATGTTCTCCCCCACCCCCATCACATCCATACCCTACCCAACCCCATACCAATTACACTACATTTATCTTCCATCTCACCGGCCCCCCCCAGACAGCACCACACCACCACCAGCCACACACCACCTCGTGAATACATTCTCACTCTACCACACTAACATGCGTACAATAGACTACATGACATAACTAACAGACAGACAGCCAGCCAATAACACACACATACACACTACATAGAACATACACAGAGAGAGGAAACAGCACACATACACAGCAGACAGCCAAATACAAAACACACACAAACACACACACACATACATCAGCGACAGCAGACACACACAGCACGACAAACAGACAGACAGAACATAATAAAGTAATTCAGACAGAAAACAACATAAGAGAGACAGGAAGAAGAGAAGAACAACGAAGAAGAAGAGAGATAGCAGAGACAGACAGCAGACAAGAAAAAAAAGACAGACAGACAGACAGAGAGAAAGGGAGAGCAGAAGAGAAGAAAATACATACAGAAAGCAGACAGGAGAGACAGACAGACAGAACACAGAATACAAAAACAGAAGACAGCAACGAGACAGACAACAAGAAGAGAAAGAAGACATACATGAAATAATAAAGAGAACGAGAGAAGAGAGACAGAAGACAGAAATCCAGGAGATAC
>JAPXFY010000013.1:83796848-83799348 GCA_030674185.1 Monoplex corrugatus | reverse complement strand
TTTTATCGGAGACTACTACGTGTCAAATGGACAGATAGAATAACTAATGAAAGTGCCCTAGAAGAACTTGATACCACCAGAAAACTACTAGCAGACATCAGCAAGAGAAGACTAAAATACACTGGCCATGTGTCACGTAACAAGAACACAGACTTCATGGCAACCATCTTTCAAGGAAAAACAGCGACAAAAAGGAAGAAAGGCAGACCTCTATCTCATACATCGAGAACATAACCAACATCAGTGGCCTAAATATTCAAGAAATTGTCCACAAACGTCAAGACAGAGCGGCCTGGAGGGAGATGGTGGTGTCCAGGTGTGCAGCGGCCAACACCGAACCCTGTGACGCCGACTGGTGAGACAGGTGAGACAGGTGAGAGAGGTGAGACCCTGTCCACTAGCATCCTGCATTGTCAACCATGCTAGGAAAACAAAAAATGAAGCCTTAGACTCCCTCACCCTGCCCACCAGCTTTCTTCAGGAAGCTGGTGGATAGGGTGAGGGATTAAAAAGGTAAAGTTTATGTATTTGGGGATAGGGTGCGGAAGTCAAACGATTGAATGAAAATTACGAAAAGACAACCAACCAACATTTATAGGACATTTTGTTTATGAGACAAGAGAAATTTGAGCACATTGGTGTAAAGAATATTTCATTCATAAATAAATAAATAAATGAATAAATGATAATAGATAAATAATAAACAAACAAATAAACAAGCAAACAAACAAATAAATAGATAAACAAACGAACAAATAAATAAACAAATACAATAAAATGAATGAATGAATGAATGAATGAATGAATGAATGAATGAGTAATTAATTAATTAATTAGCACAGTACAAAAAGTACAGAAGTTACGAGGAATTTTCTCTCTGTCTGTCTGCCCCTCTCTTCTCTCCCTCTCTGTCTGTCTGTCTGTCTCTCTCTCTCTCTATCTCTATCTACCTCTCTCTCTCTCGCTCTCTGTGTGTCTCTGTCTCTCTCTCTTACCTCCCTCTCTCTCTCTCTATCTCTATCTCTATCTACCTCTCTCTCTCTCGCTCTCTGTGTGTCTCTGTCTCTTTCTCTCTACCTCCCTCTCTCTCTCTCTGTCTGTCTCTCTCTCTCTCTCTCTACCTCTCTCTCTCTCTCGCTCTCTGTGTGTCTGTCTCTCTCTCTCTACATCCCTCTCTCTCTCTATCTCTCTATATCTACCCCTCTCTCTCTCTCTCGCTCTCTGTGTGTCTCTGTCTCTCTCTCTACCTCCCCCCTCTCTCTCTCTCTCTCTCTGTGTGCCTCAGTTTGTCTAGAGACAGCGGGCGTGTTTGCGCGCAAAAATGGTAACTTTATTGTGGCAGAGCTGTAATGCGGGCTTGGTGATTAATCCATTTTGCCATTTCTTGCTGGCTTGTGCATATCACATTAAACACAGGACGAGATGTGACTCCTTTCCTTAATAGGATTTCCCTCCCTTTCTGTCTTTGGCGTGTGGTTCATGGGTAGTTTTTTTTCCCAAAGTTGAGGTTGTATCTTCAGTGTGGATCTTTCTCAAAAACGATTTTAATTCAGATGATAATGGTTCATATCCAAGGTCACACACAGGCACGTACAGACACACAGACACACACAGACACATACACAGAACATACACACACACACACACAAACACACACACAGACATACATAACACACACACACACACACACACACAACACACACACACACACAACACACACACACACACACACACACACAACACACATACACACACACACACAAACACACACACACATAACACACACACACATACCACACACACACACAAACACACACACACAACACACATACACACAACACATACAACACAACACACATACACACACATACACATACACAACACACACACAGACACACACACAACAACACACACACACACAACCACACACACACACACACACACACGCAAACACACACACACACCCCACACACACACACACACAAACACAAACACAAACACACACAACACACACACACACACACACAACACCAAACACACACACAACACAAACACAAACACACACACACACACAACACACACACACACACACACGCAAACACACACAAACACAAACACAAAACACACACACACACACAAATACACACACACATATTTATGGTCAAACAGATTATCCTTATCATCTGTCAATAATCATGTATTTATATATATATATATGTGTGTGTGTGTGTGTGTGTGTGTGTGTGTGTGTTTGTGTGTGTGTGTGTGTGTCTGTGTATGTATGTATGTGTGTGTGTGTGTGTGTGTCTGTGTGTGTGTGTGTGTGTGTGTGTGTGTGTGTGTGTCTGTGTGTGTGTGTGTATGTGTGTGTGTGTGTGTGTGTGTGTCTGTGTGTGTGTGTTCATCTATCAACAACTGAATGGCAGACGAAAAATATAAACAAATAATACAAAGCACAACCTACAATTTTACAACCAAATATGACTTGATAACGTTTAAA
>JAPXFY010000013.1:83786848-83791848 GCA_030674185.1 Monoplex corrugatus | reverse complement strand
AACCCCAAAAAGCATACATCCAAAAATACACCAGATATTACTTCTATGAAAATTTTTTCCAAACTAAGCATATTCCACACACAACAGTATATAAAAATAAAAAAACAAAAAACAAAAAACAAAAACAAAAAAATGGCATATCTTACACCATAAGATCACTATTAAACTCTGCAAATACAGGGGGGTGCAAAAGTAGGTATACAGTAAGTATCACATCATTATTATAATGCTTCATTCCGCTCTCGATTAGAGGAGTGTATGAATACCGACGGCAAGCAGTTTGAGTATCTGAGGGATTAAGGCTGTGCTTGTTATTACATGTATATGCAATATTCATTTGTTTGTATAATAAATGCAATGAATATTGTACGTGTTTTTTTTTTCATAACTGTATGCCTACTTTTGCACCCCCCTGTATGTAAAAACATGACAGCATTTCAAACATATGCACGCACACACCACACTTATGTGGTTAGAGCTCAAGGGATGCAAGCGTATGGGTGTCTGATGTTGTGGATGCGTGGGTTGATATTTGAGTGTGTGTACAACTCAGTTTCAGACATGTTTTTTCTCCCAGTGACAATTCATTCTTGTTCTTGTTCTTCATTTTCTTGTTCCTGTTCTTGTTCTTCTTGTTCTTGTTCTTGTTCTTCTTGTTCAACTTCTTCTTCTTCTTTTTCTTCATTTTCTTCCTCTTCTTCTTCTTGTAATATAAACTCCTTCTTAATTTATTATGAGAACTCGTACAGAGCTATAATAGCTATAATACAACAAATGTTAAAAGCGAATATGGGTGATCAAAATATAACGATTCCACTCGCAACATTATTACCGAAAGCGAGAATATTTATATAAAGACGATTAAAATGTGTGTGTGTGTGTTTGTGTGTGTGTGTGTGTGTGTGTGTGTGTGTGTGTGTTGTGTCGTGTTATGTTTGACTCTTGTATATATATCTCGAATTGAGATGAGAGATAGTGAGTGTTGGTTTGCTTGATTGAGTCTCCCTTTGCGTCTCTCTCTCTGTCTGTCTCTGTCTCTGTCTGTCTCTCTGTGTCTGTCTCTGTCTGTCTCTCTGTGTCTGTCTCTGTCTCTCCTCTGTCTCTGTTTCTCTCTCTGCCTCTCTCTATCTCTCTCTTTGTCTCTGTCTCTCTCTGTCTGTATCTGCCTCTCCTCTGTCTCTGTTTCTCTCTCTCTCTCTCTGCCTCTCTCTATCTCTGTCTTTGTCTCTGTCTGCCTGTCTCTTTCTCTCTGTCTCTGTTTCTCTCTCTCTCTTTATCTCTGTCTCTGTCTTTGTCTCTGTCTGCCTGCCTCTCTGTGTCTCTCTCTGTGTCTCTGTCTCTGCGTGTGTGTGTCTCTGTCTCTCTTTGTCACTAACTCTCTATGTGTGTGTGTCTGTCTGTCTCTGTCTCTCTCGTGTCACTCACTCTCTTGTCTCTCTTTTCTTCTCTCCTCGCACCCACCATCCCCGCACTCACACTCTCTCCCTCTCCACAAACAGTCGGCTGTCACAGAAATATGTTTCCCCTTCTATGGTTGCAGTGAACATTTTTCAGTTTGTTTTACATGTCAAGAAGAAGCGCTCAAATTTCGAAGAAGCGTTTGCAACATTCTTTTTTCCTTTTCCATTCCCACTCTCTTCTCCACTTTCCCTTTCCGCTTCTTCTTCAACATCATGAATGTTTCATCACCTGCTTTTTCTTCTTTTTATTTCTGTACAATTTAAGTGTTCTCTCAGTTCAAATTTATGTGTTTTTATTCTGATATGGTAGATCATATTCTTGTTAGAAATGAGAATCATCATGAATGTTTTCCATCTTCTGCTTCTTAATTTTTATTTCACAATTTAAGTGTTCTTTCAAAGGAAATAAGAGGGGAAGCAGGGAGAAGTTTTTAAATATCAACTAAGTAATATAACTCTTGAGAGTCACGGAGTTATCTCCCATGTAGAATTTATCAAACCCAACACAGTTTGCGCTACCCATTCAGCTAGCACAGACGCAGCCACAAAGCATAAAGCGGTAAGCTCAGAACATTCCTTAAAAAACGAATGCCCAAGTTACCTATATATCCTGCAACTACGCTACACACAACCACGATGGTGGAGAGAAATTCATGCAATATATTGGTCTTATGTTCAAGATTGACACAGTCTTTTATTCTTGAACTGACCAAACACACACACATAGACAACACAGAACATATACAGGGTTGCTTCCAAGGCATATATGTAATACCAAAGGAAATAAGAGGGAAGCAGGGAGATTTTTAAATATCAACTAAGTAACATAACTTTTCACGGAGTTATCTCCCATGTAGAATTTCTCAAACCCAACACAGTTTGCGCTACCCATTCAGCTAGCATAGACGCAGCCATTCAGTTCAAGAATAAAAGACTGTGTCAATCTTGAACATAAGACCAATATATTGTATGAATTTCTCTCCATCATCGTGGTTGTGTGTAGCGTAGTTGCAGGGTATATGGGTAAATTGGGCATTCCTTTTTTAAGGAATGTTCTAAGCTTACCGCTTTATGCTTTGTGGCTGCGTCTATGCTAGCTGAATGGGTAGCGCAAACTGTGTTGGGTTTGAGAAATTCTACATGGGAGATAACTCCGTGACTCTCAAGAGTTATGTTGCTTAGTTGGTAAGTGTTCTTTCATTTCAAATTTCCGTGTTTTTATTTTGATATAGTAGGGCTATTCTTGTTAGAAAAGAGAGTTACCATGAATGTTTTCCATCTTCTGCTTATTATTTTTTCTTTTCAATTTAAGTGTTCTTCCAGTTCAATTTTCTGTGTGTTTTATTTAAATATTTTGATATAGTAGGGCATGTACTTGTTAGAAATGAGAGTCATCATGAATGTTTTCCATCTTCTAGTTCTTTTTTTCTGTATAATTTAAGTGTTCGTTCAGTTCAAATTTCTGTGTTTTTATTTTGATTTTTTTTTACGCTAGGACATACTATTGTTTAAAATGAACAGTTGTCTTGTTCTAATGTTGACCTCTCATATTCATCCTGCAAAATGGAAACGATAGACAAAAAAACAAACAAAAAAACAAAAATAAAATAAAAAAAAAAAAAAACAAGAGAGAGAAAGAGAAAGAGAGAGAGAGAGAGAGAGAGAGAGAGAAACAGAGAAGAGAGAGAGAGAAAAGAGAAGAGAGAGAGAGAGAGAGAGAGAGTGAGAAGAAACAAATTAAGCAAGAAACGCACCAAACAACAACAACAACAACAACAACATCTTCATCATCATCATCATCATGTGCCCTGCCAAATGGCGTTGGCGATTATGGCCCTCCATATGTATCTATCCCTTGTCGCCGCAAGCACATCTTCCACCCTCTCTGTCCCAGCCACCTGCAAGTCCGTCCAATACTTTCTCCCTGGGTCTGTCTGGTCTTCTCTTTCCCTGCAGCTTTTAAGTTGTGACCAGGTGCTCTAATTCCTCTTTCCTCATAAATGTTGCTTGTCTTTTCCTAATCTTCTCTTATCAATGATCTTCTTGATGTCTGCCTCCATCAAACAAACAAAAACAACAAGAACAGCAAAACAACAACAACAACAAAAAACAACAACAACAAAGGAGTCACATCTCGCCGGTAGTCTAACTGTGATACGTACAAGCCGCCAAGAAATGGCGAAAGTGATTGATCTGACGTGAAGTCTGCAGCGTAAGGTTTTGTCACAATACCAACTTTCACACGAACACCGCTTCTTTTCCCAAAACAAACCCAGTGGAAGAAAAACACACCCAAGTGAGGCAGCCAGTTGTCTCCGAGAGGACCGAGAAGGTGGGGAGAGAGAGAGAGAGAGAGAGAGAGAGAGAGAGAGGAGAGAGAGAGAGAGAGAGAGAGAGAGAGAGAGGGAGAGAGAAAGAGAGAGAGAGACAGACAGAGACAGAAAGACAGAGAGAGACAGAGACAGAGAGAGACAGAGACAGAGAGAGAGAGACAGAGAGAAAGAGACAGAGAGAGAGAGGAGAGAGACAGAGAGAGAGGGGAGAGAGAGAGAGAGACAGACAGACAGACAGAGAAACAGAGAGACAGAAAGACAGAGAGAGAGAGAGAGCGAGAAAGACAGAGAGACAGAGACAAAGACAGAGATAGAAATAGAGAGAGACAGACAGACAGGTAGACGGACAGAGAGACAGAGAGATGAGAGATAGATAGAGAAGAGAGAGAGAGAGAGACAGAAGAACACGACAGACAGACAGACAGTTGACACAGAAAGAGAAGAGAGAGACAGAGACAGAGACAGAGAAAGAGAGAGAGGGAGAGAGAAAGAGAGAGAAAAGAGAGAGAGAGAGAGAGAGGAGAGAGAGAGAGAGAGAGAGGGAGAGAGAGAGGAGAGAGGAGGTATTTGAAGCTCGTCTGCGTGTGTTATTTATTTGTATTTATTGTTTATTTATTTAGTAGTAGTTGTACAATTTACGTATAATTCATCAAATTATATGATCATAAGTCTCAGCATCTAAAGAATCATTGCAGTAAAACTGTAGATGCATGCAATTCTCATTCTCGTTATATTTACAAGACAGGTAGCCATACCACAAAATCATTTTCTTGCTTTTTGTAGAAATTTCAGCACAAATAAATTTTTGAGGCGATGTTTTACTGAAAAATGCGAGTGCTCGTACATTTTTGATAATTAAAATGTTTCAATAAACTGTCGAGAAATTCATTTTAGAGAAGCTTTCCTTTTCATAGAGCCAGAAACTGTGATCCCCAAATCATTGCAAAGAAAATCAAAGCGGGCATTTAAACATCATTACTGAACCAGACTCAAGTAAAATCTTTTCATTAACAAGTAGTAAATTCTAGCTTGTTTCACAAGAGGAGTAATAAACATAAGCTTATTCATACGACCATGGTCTGAGATAACCAATTCCTAATTGACCTTTTTGGTGCGAAGAAAAGAAGAATGAATTGCGAAGAAGAAGATTGACCAGAAGAGAGATTCTAATGGTGAGAACGACGAAGAAGAGAATGCGAAGAAGAAG
>JAPXFY010000013.1:83779348-83781848 GCA_030674185.1 Monoplex corrugatus | reverse complement strand
AATTGCGAAGAAGAAGAATTGCGAAAGAAGAAGAAGAAGAATTGCGAAGAAGAAGAATTGCGAAGAAGAAGGAAGAATTGCGAAGAAGAAGAAGAAGAAGAAGAAGAAGAAGAAGAAGAAGAAGAAGAAGAAGAAGAAGAATTGCGAAGAAGAAGAAGAAGAATTGCGAAGAAGAAGAAGAAGAATTGCGAAGAAGAATTGCGAAGAAGAATTGCGAAGAAGAAGAAGAAAAGAAGAAGAAGAAGAAGAAGAAGAAGAAGAAGAAGAAGGAAGAAGAATTGCGAAGAAGAAGAAGAATGCGAAGAAGAAGAAGAATTGCGAAGAAGAAGAAGAAGAAGAAGAAGAAGAAGAAGAAGAAGAATTGCGAAGAAGAAGAAGAAGAAGAAGAAGAAGCAGAAGCAGAAGAAGAAGAAGAAGAATTGTGAAGAAGAAGAAGAAGAAGAATGCAAAGAAGAAGAATTGCGAAGAAGAAGAAGAAGAAGAATGCAAAGAAGAAGAAGAAGAAGAAGAAGAAGAATGCAAAGAAGAAGAAGAAGAAGAAGAAGAAGAATGCAAAGAAGAAGAAGAAGAAGAAGAAGAATGCAAAGCAAAGGAAGAAGAAGAAGAAGAAGAAGAAGAGAAGAAGAATGCAAAAAATAAAAATTAATAATAATTACAATATTTATATAGCGCAAAATCTCAACAAAATCAAATCTAAGCGCTGAGAATGCAAAGAAGGAAGAAGCAAGATGAAGAAGAATCAGAAGAAGAATGCAAAGAAGAATGCAAAAAGAATGCAAGAGATGCAAAGAAGAATGCAAAGAAGAATGCAAGAAGAAGAATGCAAAGAAGACGAAGAATGCAAAGAAGAAGAAGAATGAAAAGAAGAAGAATGCAAAGAAGAAGAATGCGAAGAAGAAGAAGAATGCGAAGAAGAAGAAGAAGAATTGCGAAGAAGAAGAAGAAGAATTGCGAAGAAGAAGAAGAAGAAGAAGAAGAAGAAGAAGAAGAAAAAGAAGAAGAGAGAAGAAGAGAGGAAGAAGAAGAGAGAAGAAGGAGGAGGAGAACTAATCGCTGTCGTGGGCTCGAATCCCCATCAGTCCCTTCAAAAATCATTGTGGAATTTTTCGGCTCTAACCGACTCCTACCAGAGATGGGCGTGCTGTGGGCTCATTGGGAAGACTGGGACCAACAGTCGAGTCTCATCCACTTCACGGGTGCGTCACTGACGGTGTTGTTCAAATCTGTTTATCAGCACCACAGGTGTCTGTAACTCTCGGGCCTGGTTGACACCAGGATATACTATGATAGTAAGCATAGAGTACAGCCCCGTCACACAGTCTCAATCCAAGCTGAAACTCCTTAGAATCATGATTATCATCCTCATCGATATCATCATCATTGCACTGTAAAAAAATCAATAATAAGAAATAGGTGAGTACATAGGTAACCTCCTTGAGTGTGATCATAAAAAAAAGACGATGAAATAATGAATGAAATAATGAATGAATGAATGAATGAATGAGCGGAGAAAGGAAGGAAAGAAGGAAGGAAGGAAAGAAGGAAGGAAGGAAGGAAGGAAGGAAAGAAGGAAGGAAGGAAGGAAAGAAGGAAGGAAGGAAGAAAGGAAAGAAGGAAGGAAGGAAGGAAAGAAGGAAAGAAGGAAGGAAGGAAGGAAATAAGGAAAGAAGGAAGGAAAGAAGGAAGGAAGGAAGGAAGAAAGGAAAGAAGGAAGGAAGGAAGGAAAGAAGGAAAGAAGGAAGGAAAGAAAGAAGGAAGGAAGGAAGGAAGGAAAGAAGGAAAGAAGGAAGGAAAGAAGGAAAGAAGGAAGGAAGGAAAGAAGGAAAGAAGGAAGGAAGGAAGAAGGAAGGAAGGAAAGAAGAAAGGAAGGAAGGAAGAAGGAAGGAAAGAAGGACAGAAGGAAGGAAAGAAGGAAAGAAGGAAAGAAAGAAGGAAGGAAAGAAGGAAAGAAGGAAGGAAGAAGGAAGGAAAGAAGGAAAGAAGGAAGGAAGGAAGGAAAGAAGAAAGGAAGGAAGGAAGGAAGGAAAGAAGGAAAGAAGGAAGGAAAGAAGGAAGGAAGGAAGGAAAGAAGGAAGAAGGAAATAAGGAAAGAAGGAAGAAGGAAGGAAAGAAGGAAGGAAAAGGAAAGAAGGAAGGAAAGAAGGAAAGAAGGAAGGAAAGAAGGAAGAAGGAAAGAAGGAAGGAAGGAAAGAAGGAAGGAAGGAAGGAAAGAAGGAAAGAAGGAAGGAAGGAAGGAAAGAAGGAAGGAAGGAAAGAAGGAAAGAAGGAAGGAAGGAAGGAAGAAGGAAAGAAGGAAAGAAGGAAGGAAGGAAGGAAGAAGGAAGAAGGAAGGAAGGAGGAAGAAAGAAAGGAAGGAAAGAAGGAAGAAAGGAAGGAAGGAAGGAAGGAAGGAAGGAAGGAAGGAAGGAAGAAATCGAAACCAGAAATATATAAAAACAGAATGAGAACTAGTAACAGAACGAAACGAAAGGCAACATTTAAGTCAACTGAGTGATGTTAC
>JAPXFY010000013.1:83766848-83769348 GCA_030674185.1 Monoplex corrugatus | reverse complement strand
TTCAACGAACACAACTGAAAGCCAGCCACATACGATTGCAATCGTCTCGATTTCGTTCAAAGAAAGATTGTTATTGTTATCTTTGTTTAAAGCCCAGCCGACTGCTGGAGTCATATCAGGGCTATAATCTGTTTCAATACATACACAATACTTCAACAGGAAAAAAAAAGAAATTAAGTACACATATCAACGCATTCACGCACATAATCTGAGGAGATACCTATGGCGTTGACCACACAGAAGATTAAAAAACACGTACCTGAATACAAATTTAAACATAACTAAGGACACTAAAACATAAAAGAACAGGCCCACTTTGTCTAAAATTGCTTCCACATATCTCACTTCCCTAGATAAAAAAGCATATAATACATGCGCCCAATCATCAATCCTGAGAAAGACTTTATCGAACACATACAGGTGAATGGACCAGCAAGGCAGAAAATGATAGGAAGAAATGACAGAAAGCAAAGGAGGAAGAAAGAAACAAAAAGAGTGACAGAAAAGAGGACATTTCTAGCACAGAATTTCCGAGGGTGGGGATACTATATATATTGAAAGAGCCCCCGGCATCCCCACAACAGTTATGGATAGGGGTTTTCAAAGAAAGATGAGGGATATGCGAAGGCGACTGCAGCTTTCTACCTGAACAGCTCAGAAGAATACTTCATCATCATCATCATGTGCCTTATCGCATGAAGCTGGCGATCATAGCCCTCCAAACGAATATATCTTTTGTCGCTGCAAGCACATCTCTTATCTTTTCTGTCTTTATCCACTCCGCAAGTTCGTCCCGATATTTTCTCCCTGGGTCTACCTGGTGCTTTTTTCCGTCCAGCTTTCCTGTTGTGACTAGGTGCTCTTATTTCTCTTGCCTCATAAAATGTCCAATAAATATCGCTTTTCTTTTCTAATCTTCTTCATTTTATAATATTCTTTTTGTGTTTACCTCCTTCAAGACTGTCTTCATTTGTTTCCCTTGCTGTCTATGGAACTCTGAACATTCTTCTCAGAAACCACATTTCAGCTGCCTCAAGTAATACTTCAGCTATTCGGATAAAAAAGTCTGCAGTCATGTAAAGCAGACGCTGTCTTATGTTCGATGGATCCGAAGAGGCACTGCTGAATGCATTACGGAACACTACCGAAATAAATTGGCAGCGGTACAGGGTCTTCTCTGCCGGGTGGTCTCGCAGCAGCTTGATACTGACGAGTTTTGTGGACTGGCTGTAGGCTTGTGTGGGCAAGCTAGCTCTGTTGTTAGAGACATGAAGTGTAGATCTGATGTCTTCATTGGAATCCCCACCTGCCACATAAAAAGTGACCTGATCGTTGGTCATCGTATGCTCTGATAGGGAGAAGAATGGCTGAATGGCTCAGATGTTCGCCTGCTAATAACTGAACTAGATGTTCTAGGGTTCGCTCTCTGTAGCGGCTTCGACTTTTCTCCTCAATTTGACCGGAAAATTGAACTGACCGTCCAGTCCTCCGGATGGGGACGAAAAACGAATCGAACACGTGTGCCTGCTGGCCTATACCCGCTAAAGACCCTACGACAGTTGAAAATCGTGAAGAACAAGGCTTTTGCACGGCTGTCCTGATATAACACATTGGAGAGACGAGTTGGTTTTCCGGTCCCTGCCTTAAAGGCCAATTAGCCTCTTGCCTTTCTAAGTCTTAGTAAAAGCAATGGGTGGCGCTGCACTGCGGCGACCCGCTTTCAACGAGGAGATCAGCCCGAGTTTCACATGGTAAATCCATTGTGACAAAAAGAAATGAATATGAATACGAATATGAATATGAATACGAATATGAATAGAATATGAATATGAATCGAATAGAATATGAATATGAATATGAATATGAATATGAATATGAACATGAACATGAATATGAAATAATGAATATGAATACGAATACGAATACAATATGAATACGAATATGAATATGAACATGAATACGAATATGAATATGAATACGAATATGAACATGAATATGTATATGAATATGAATATGAATATGAATATGAATAATCACCCGGGTGTGTCAGTGTAGTGCTTGGACGATAGGGAAGAAAGAAAAAAAAAATATACGTTTGTCTGGTTGGCTCGAAGAATGACGCCAGCCAATCAGAAACGACAGAAGTCTTCGCTTTGATTGGCTAATGGAATAAGATCAGCCAGTCAAATGGACACACATCTTCAGTTTGATGGGTTTATGGAACGACAACCAATCAAATACGACACATTTCCTCACTTTGAATGGCTAATAGAATAACACCACCAAAATCCGAAATAACTACTGTCTATAATCTCACTCGATTCAAAATGACACAACCTAACCAAAAACGCATGAACACGCATACACATAGACACATACGCGCAGGCGCGCGCGCACACACACACACACACACACACACACACACACACACACACACACACACACAACATGTACACACACATACACATACCCCCAACACACACAAATATGTACACCCCCC
>JAPXFY010000013.1:83751848-83764348 GCA_030674185.1 Monoplex corrugatus | reverse complement strand
TAGTTGTAATTATCGCTGGCTGAATTAGCACAACTAATTGGCTTCCAGATTATTAGTCTTTTAAACTGAATGCGACAGTTGCATTTCAAAGATGAAGACAGCTCTTTTTATATTAATGATGATGATATAATGCCCATGCTGAGAGTTTTCTTGTTTCAGCCATATAGGCGTTACTTAATTTTATGACCATTGTTTTTGAGAAATTATAATAGGCACAATCTTATTATAATTTACACATATCACGACTAAACGAATATTATCCATCAAGGAATTTCACTTACTTTTTGTTAGGCCTGATCGGTTCAGCGAACCCTCGTCAGACTGAATAGTTCTACAACAAGCCTCTGCCCACCAGTCTGACGAGGGTTCGCTGAACCGATCAGGCCTAACAAAAAGTACGTGAAATTCCTTGATGGATAATATTCGTTTAGGCGTGACTGATGTGTAAATTATAATAAGATTGTGCCTATTATAATTTCTGAAAAACAATGGTCATAAGATGATATAATGATAATGATAATAATGTAACAACAACAACAACAATACTAATAATGATAATAATCTAATAACGATAATAATTATAATAATAATAATGATAATAACAATAATAATAAAATATTGATAATAATTAATAATAATAATAATAATAAAGCAACATAATAACAATATTAACAGTAATTATAAAATCACACCATCATCACCATCATCACCACTCACATCACACCACCACTACCACCACCACCACCACCACCACACATCATCATCATCATCATCATCATCATCATCATAACAATAATGATAATGATGATGATACTACTACTACTACTACTATTAGTACTACTATTACTGCTGCTGCTGCTGCTACTGCTACTACTATACTAGTACTAATACTAATCTTTTACGGCTCTGTTCTGCACACTAATGCCTATCAATTAACATCAGGAAGAGAGTCCTTGAATGTTATATAGAACCAATACTGTTGTACGGTGTGAGGCGTGGACAGTCAAACAAGCAAAGCCAGAACAAGATTGAGGCAGCCGAGATGTGGTTTCTAAGAAGAATGTTGAGAGTTCCATGGACAGCAAAGAAAACAAACGAGACAGTCTTGATGGAGGCAGATACAAGTAGATCACTCGTAAGGAAGATTGGGAAAAGACAAGCAACATTTATAGGCCATTTTATGAGGTAGGGGGATTTGGAGCACCTGGTCACAACGGGAAAGCTGGAGGGAAAGAGAGCACCGGGTAGACCCAGGGAGAAAATGCTGGACGGACTTGCAGAGTGGCTGGGGACGAGGAGGGTGGGGAGATGCTGTGGGCAACAAGAGATAGAGACAGATGGAAGTCCATGATCGCCAACGCCATGCGGCAGGGCACCTGATGATGATGATGATGGTCATAAACTTATGGTGTTGGGAGTTGAGAGGTGACTGTCCCGTCTGTAGTCAGGCATTGTGTGCGCCGGCCTAGGGATCTGTCAGATAATTGCTGGCTGATTTGGATGGAGCGCATATGGAATAGTCAAATTGAGTATCACGTGCACCATGCCATCATCACCAATCCTCCAACCCAAACCTTCACCCCCACCCCACCCCTACTTTCCACCCTTAAAGTCACACAGCTAAACTGACATTTTAATTAACCATAGGACATAACTCTTGAGAATTTTCTCCCATGTTGTATAGAACTTCTCAAATCCAACACAGTTTGCGCTACCCATTCAGCCTAGCATAGAAGCAGACACAAAGTACAAAAACAGCAAGCTCAGAACACTCCTCAAAAAAGGAGCGCCCAGTGCTCTCTAATCGTCCCGCCATTTCTTTTGATTGATTGATTGATTGATTGGTTGATTGATTGATTGATTTAGTTCGAAGTTTTACGTCGGCACCCATCTCAGGTGATATGGCCGACGGGGATAACCATCCCTGGGCAGTAAGGGCAGGCTGACTTATCTAATCCTATACTGACACCACCAGAACAACAATGATGTTAAGATGGGACAGTAAGATGGCCAGTTTTACTGTAGCGCACCCCGGATTCGAACCCACAACCATTAACATGTCAGTAAGGTAAAACAAAATATGACTGCTGGATCTTGAGGGTAAAAACAAAATATTAAAAAATACCTTGTTTGTAAAAGATCCTTGGGAGTATAAAACACAACGTTTCGAGCCCAGGCCCTTTGTCAAGTGAAAAATAAAATGACAGAGGAGTATTGAAAACAGATCAAGGAAAAAGGGGACAAGGTATTTTTTTAATATTTTGTCATTAGCATGTCAATCTCACGCTCAGACCAACTGAGCTACTTGGGCCCGCCGCCATTTCACACTGTACGTTCCCGCTTGAGCCGGCCAGGGAATTTCCTATGGCGATAGTGACGACAGGCCAAGTTTGTCCCGTCCTGTTTGGCGTTAGCTCCACAAGAGGACAGGAGTGTGCTTTAGAGTCCCAGCTATCTCATTGACACTGTCCTCTTGGCTTGGCCTTCCATCTGTTCACCAGACGCTAAGCTGAAATCCATGATGAACGCGTCAGTGGTTGTGGCCTAGCGGATAAACCAACCGTCTGCCTAGGATTTCGTAAGGGTCCCGTTAAATCCCTGTTTGTACAGTATCCTGTTAAATCCCCACTTGTACATGTACAGTGTCCTGTTAAATCCCCACTTGTACATGTACAGTGTCCTGTTAAATCCCAGCTTGTACATGTACAGTGTCCTGTTAAATCCCCGCTTGTACATATGCAGTGTCCTGTTAAATCCCCACTTGTACATGTACAGTGTCCTGTTAAATCCCTGCTTGTACATGTACAGTGTCCTGTTAAATCCCACTGCACATGTGCATGTCCGTGTTTAAATCCCCACTTGTACATGTACAGTGTCCTGTTAAATCCCTGTTTGTACATGTACAGTATCCTTGTTAAAATCCCCACTTGTACGTGTACAGTGTCCTGTTAAATCCCAGCTTGTACATGTACAGTGTCCTGTTAAATCCCAGCTTGTACGTGTACAGTGTCCTGTTAAATCCCAGCTTGTACATGTACAGTGTCCTGTTAAATCCCCACTTGTACATGTACAGTGTCCTGTTAAATCCCAGCTTGTACATGTACAGGGTCCTGTTAAATCCCCGCTTGCACATGTACAGTGTCCTGTTAAATCCCTGCTTGTACATGTACAGTGTCCTTTTAAATCCCCGCTTGTACATGTACAGTGTCCTGTTAAATCCCCGCTTGTACATGTACAGTGTCCTGTTAAATCCCCACTTGTACATGTACATTATCCTGTTAAATCCCCACTTGTACATGCACAGTGTCCTGTTAAATCCCTGCTTGTACATATACAGTGTCCTGTTAAATCCCTGATTGTACATGTACAGTGTCCTGTTAAATCCCTGCTTGTACACGTACAGTGTCCTGTTAAATCCCTGCTTGTACACGTACAGTGTCCTGTTAAATCCCTGCTTGTACATGTACAGTGTCATGTTAAATACCCGCTTGTACATGTAAAGTGTCCTGTTAAATCCCCGCTTGTACAGTGTCCTGTTAAATCCCTGCTAGTACAGTGTCCTGTTAAATCCCCGCTTGTACAGTGTCCTGTTAAATCCCTGCTTGTACAGTGTTCTGTTAAATCCCCGCTTGTACATGTACAGTGTCCTGTTAAATTCCCGCTTGTACAGTGTCATGTTAAATCCCCACTTGTACAGTGTTCTGTTAAATCCCCGCTTGTACAGTGTCCTGTTAAATCCCTGCTTGTACAGTGTCCTGTTAAATCCTCGCTTGTACAGTGTCCTGTTAAATCCCAGCTTGTACAGTGTCCTGTTAAATCCCAGCTTGTACAGTGTCCTGTTAAATCCCAGCTTGTACAGTGTCCTGTTAAATCCCTGCTTGTACAGTGTCCTGTTAAATCCCCGCTTGTACAGTGTCCTGTTAAATCCCAGCTTGTACATGTACAGTGTCCTGTTAAATCCCCGCTTGTACAATGTCCTGTTAAATCCCCGCTTGTACAGTGTCCTGTTAAATCCTCGCTTGTACAGTGTCCTGTTAAATCCCCGCTTGTACATGTACAGTGTCCTGTTAAATCCCCGCTTGTACAGTGTCCTGTTAAATCCCCGCTTGTACATTGTCCTGTTAAATCCCCACTTGTACAGTGTCCTGTTAAATCCCCGCTTGTACAGTGTCCTGTTAAATCCCCGCTTGTACAGTGTCCTGTTAAATCCCTGCTTGTACAGTGTCCTGTTAAATCCCCGCTTGTACAGTGTCCTGTTAAATCCCAGCTTGTACAGTGTCCTGTTAAATCCCCGCCTGTACAGTGTCCTGTTAAATCCTCGCTTGTACAGTGTCCTGTTAAATCCCCGCTTGTACATGTACAGTGTCCTGTTAAATCCCCGCTTGTACAGTGTCCTGTTAAATCCCCGCTTGTACATTGTCCTGTTAAATCCCCACTTTACAGTGTCCTGTTAAATCCCCGCTTGTACAGTGTCCTGTTAAATCCCCGCTTGTAGAGTGTCCTGTTAAATCCCTGCTTGTACACGTACAGTGTCCTGTTAAATCCCTGCTTGTACACGTACAGTGTCCTGTTAAATCCCTGCTTGTACACGTACAGTGTCCTGTTAAATCCACGCTTGTACATGTACATTGTTCTGTTAAATCCCCGCTTGTAAACGTACAGTGTCCAGTTAAATCCCCGCTTGTACATGTGTAGTGTCCTGTTAAATCCCCGCTTGTACAGTGTCCTGTTAAATCCCCGCTTGTACAGTGTCCTATTAAATCCCCGCTTGTACATGTACAGTGTCCTGTTAAATCCCCACTTTTACATGTACTGTGTCCTGTTAAATCAATGCTTGTACATGTACAGTGTCCTGTTAAATCCCCGCTTGTACATGTACAGTGTCCTGTTAAATCCCCACTTGTACATGTACAGTGTCCTGTTAAATCCCCGCTTGTACATGTACAGTGTCCTGTTAAATCCTCGCTTGTACATGTACAGTGTCCTGTTAAATCACCGCTTGTACATGTACAGTGTCATGTTAAATCCCCGCTTGTACAGTGTCCGGTTAAATCCCCGCTTGTACATGTACAGTGTCCTGTTAAATCCCCGCTTGTACATGTATAGTGTCCTGTTAAATCCCGCTTGTACAGTGTCCTGTTAAATCCTCGCTTGTACAGTGTCCTGTTAAATCACTGCTTGTACATGTACAGTGTCCTGTTAAATCCCCGCTTGTACAGTGTCCTGTAAATCCCCGCTTGTACATGTACAGTGTCCTGTAAATCCCCGCTTGTACATGTACAGTGTCCTGTTAAATCCCCGCTTGTACAGTGTCCTGTTAAATCCCGGCTTGTACAGTGTCCTGTTAAATCAACGCTTGTACAGTGTCCTGTTAAATCCCTGCTTGTACGTGTACAGTGTCCTGTTAAATCCTCGCTTGTACAGTGTCCTGTTAAATCCCCGCTTGTACAGTGTCTTGTTAAATCAACGCTTGTACAGTGTCCTGTTAAATCCCCGCTTGTACATGTACATGTACAGTGTCCTGTTAAATCCCCGCTTGTACATGTATAGTGTCTTGTTAAATCCCCGCTTTTACATGTACAGTGTCCTGTTAAATCCCTGCTTGTATATGTATAGTGTCCTGTTAAATCCCCGCTTGTACATGTACAGTGTCCTGTTAAATCCCCGCTTAGTACATGTATAGTGTCCTGTTAAATACCCGCTTGTACATGTACAGTGTCCTGTTAAATCCCCGCTTGTACATGTATAGTGTCCTGTTAAATCCCCGCTTGTACATGTATAGTGTCCTGTTAAATCCCCGCTTGTACATGTACACTGTCCTGTTAAATCCCCGCTTGTACAGTGTCCTGTTAAATCCCCGCTTGTAGAGTGCCCTGTTAAATCCCCGCTTGAACATGTGCAGTGTTCTGTTCAATCCCGCTTGTACAGTGTCCTGTTAAATCCCTGCCTGTACGTGTACAGTGTCCTGTTAAATCCGTGCTTGTACGTGTACAGTGTCCTGTTAAATCCTCGCTTGTACAGTGTCCTGTTAAATCCCCGCCTGTACAATGTCCTGTTAAATCAACGCTTGTACATGTACAGTATCCTGTTAAATCCCTGCTTGTACATGTACAATGTCCTGTTAAATCCCCGCTTGTACATGTACAGTGTCCTGTTAAATCCCCACTTTTACATGTACAGTGTCCTGTTAAATCCCCGATTGTACAGTGTCCTGTTAAATCCCCGCTTGTACAGTGTCCTGTTAAATCACGCTTGTACAATGTCCTGTTAAATCAACGCTTGTACATGTACAGTATCCTGTTAAATCCCTGCTTGTACATGTACAATGTCCTGTTAAATCCCCGCTTGTACAGTGTCCTGTTAAATCAACGCTTGTACAGTGTCCTGTTAAATCCCCGCCTGTACAATGTCCTGTTAAATCAACGCTTGTACATGTACAGTATCCTGTTAAATCCCTGCTTGTACATGTACAATGTCCTGTTAAATCCCCGCTTGTACATGTACAGTATCCTGTTAAATCCCCACTTTTACATGTACAGTGTCCTGTTAAATCCCCGCTTGTACAGTGTCCTGTTAAATCCCCGCTTGTACAGTGTCCTGTTAAATCAACGCTTGTACAATGTCCTGTTAAATCAACGCTTGTACATGTACAGTATCCTGTTAAATCCCTGCTTGTACATGTACAGTGTCCTGTTAAATCCCCGCTTGTACATGTACAGTGTCCTGTTAAATCCCCGCTTGTACATGTACAGTGTCCTGTTAAATCCCCGCTTGTACATGTATAGTGTCCTGTTAAATCCCCGCTTGTACATGTATAGTGTCCTGTTAAATCCCGCTTGTACATGTACAGTGTCCTGTTAAATCCCCGCTTGTACATGTATAGTGTCCTGTTAAATCCCCGCTTGTACATGTACACTGTCCTGTTAAATCCCCGCTTGTACAGTGTCCTGTTAAATCAACACTTGTACAGTGTCATGTTAAATCAACGTTTGTACGGTGTCCTGTTAAATCAACGCTTGTACAGTGTCCTGTTAAATCCCGCTTGTACAGTGTCCTGTTAAATCCCCGCTTGTACAGTGTCCTGTTAAATCAACGCTTGTACAGTGTCATGTTAAATCAACGCTTGTATGTGTCATGTTAAATCAACGCTTGTACAGTGGCATGTTAAATCTCTGCTTGTACAGTGGCCTGTTAAATCCCCGTTTGTACAGGAAGCTTTCTTTCCCTACCCCTTCATGTAGATCTTGAGTTGTGGTCTGGGTGCTAGTCTTTCAGGTTTCGTGATAAACCAAGATCGTTATGCAGCATGTACTTTGTTCAAGGACCTGAACTAAGAACAAAGAAGGAGTTGTACCTAACAAAATCATATAGCAAAAACCACTCTAATCTAAACGACACATCAAGAAAAGTGTAACAAAACAAATATATTCAGACAGGAAAAGAGAGAGAGAGGAGAGACAGAGAAAGAGAGGAGAGACAGACAGACAGATAGGCAGACAAACAGATAGACAGACAGATAGAGAAGAAGAGGGGACAAAGAACAGAAGAACAGACAGACAAAGAAGAGACGAGGAGAACAGGAGAGAGACAGACGAGAGAGGGAAGAACAGAACAGAAGACAGAAGAGAGAGAGAGAGAGAGAGAGAGACAGACAGAGACAGAGACAGAGACAGAAAACAAGAGAGAGACAAGAGACAGAGAGAGAGAGAGACAGAAGACAGGAGACGGACAGAGAGAGAGAGAGAGAGAGAGAGAGAAGGAGAGAGGGAGAGAGAGCGAGAAGAGAGAGAGAGAGAGACAGACAGGAGAGACAGACACAGAGAGAGAACAGAGAGAGAGAGAAAGAGAGAGAACAAAGAAGAGAGAGAGAGAGGGAGAAGAGAGAAGAGAGCAGAGAGACAGAGAGAGAACAGACAGAAGAGAGACAGAACAGAGAAAGACAGAGAGAGAGAGCAGAGAGAAGAACAAACAAGAAGAGAAAGACGAGAGAGAGACAGGACAGAGAGACAGAGACAGAGACAGAGACAGAAGGCAGAGAGACAGAGAGAGAGAGACAGATAGCAGAGAGACAGAGAGAGAGAGAGAGAGACAGAGACCAGAGACAGAGAAGGTGAGAGAGAGGGAGAGAGGCGACAGCGGACGGACGAGACAGAGAACACGATAGCCCAGCTTCAACAATTCTAACAATTCCCATTTTATACGTACTTTTTGTTGTATCATTCTACATAATTATGACGTGGATATTCGATCATAGTTCATGTCTATTGCTTATCTACCATAACACCATTGCAGTACCTTTGTTTGTTTGATTTCATCATAGTGTGTGTCTTCCTTAGTCTCTCATGCTTTTGTGAAGCACTTTGGGCTCTTGCAGTGCAGCGCCACCCAAATGTTTACCAAGATTTCAGAAAGGCAAGAAGGCTAATTGTGACCTCCCACCACGAAATCAGTCTTAACTAGCATTTTGGGCATTTTGAGATATACATATCACTTGAAAGTGTACATTCTGCTGATTATTTTGGCACTTGAATAAAGCTTGTACTCAAAAAAATGTAGAAGTTATGTATGTTTAAAGTCATTAAGTTGTATGACGGCCATTTTGAGAAAACGGCCTGTACAGTTTTTGTGTGCTGTCCTACACATTTTCCTTAAATTTCTATATTTGGTGGCTTTGACCCAGTTTGTTTCTAATTTTCGCTGTCATTATCTGAAAGGTGCACCAAAGAGCTTTCCATCAGTATATTACATGTGCGGGTACTGCACAGGTTACGGTTTATAATAAGAGACAAAAATAGGCACTTTTGGTAAGAAATTGCGTTCTTTCTGCTGCGATCAGTGCATTAAAATACCATTTTAAATTGATTAATATATTTTTTCAAGAACAAAATTTCTGTGGGGGATAGATTATAGTCTACAGAAATCAATTTTGAGAAAAAGTCAAAACACCCCAGATAGACCCTCAGTCACCTTTTCAGCTCCTAGTGCTGTTCGACTGACTGCGAGTTAAGACTGATTTCGTGGTGGGAGGTCACAATTGTTGGTGTTGAAGGGGAGAGACCTGGGAAATCAACTTATCTCTCCTATGTTTTATACCAGGGCAGCCGGGCGAAAGCCCTGCTCTTCAACTGCCATGGGTTCTTAAGCATGCGCAAGCCACAAGGTACACGGGTCCGACTTAATGTTTGTACTCGTCCGAAAGACTAGACGTTCGGTTCGATTTTCTGGTCAAACCGAAGAGAAAAGAGATCCAAAACAAGTGTGACTGCCCGCGCCCAAGCAAACAGGAACCAGAAGAACAAGAAAACCAATGCAAGCACGTATTCAACAAAACAAGACAAGACAAGACAAGCGCAAATTTTCGGCCAACCGGCCTTTGTCAAGCGCAAACGCACGGTCAAAAACAGACCACAAACACCAAACAACGGATAATAAAAAGAGGACTAAAAACGTCCCTGTTTGTGACCGTGCGTTCGCGCTTGACAAAGGCCGGTTGGCCTAAAATTTGCGCTTGTCTTGTCTTGTTTTGTTGAATACGCGCTTGCATTGGTTTTCTTGTTCTTCTGGTTCCGAGGAGAAAAGTCAAGGCTAGAATGGGAAACGAACCCTGGAACCTCGAGTTTACTCTTCCACTCTTCTCCCGATCAGACTTCTACTCGGAATATCCTGGTAGCGTCTGACAGATTATTTACTGTAATCTCCAGATCAGTATAACGTGCAGATCACCTATAACTTGAATTCCCTTCACGTGTACATGTATACATGGTCCAGTTGAACAACATATGGAAAGACAGAGGCATACCAACGAACCTGAGAATAAAAATTTCACTTTGTTTAATTTTGCCTGTTGTCATGTACGGATGTGAAGTCTGGACTGTGAAAAAAGATGACGAAAATAAATCAGAAATGTGGTTCTACAGGCGTCTTCTCAGATTAGAACGGACAGACAAAAGAACCAACGAAAGTGTGCTAAAGGAATTAGCTGTCCAACATAAAATGCTCCCAGAGATCATCATCATCATCATCATCATCATCATCATCATCATCATCATCATCATCATCATCATCATCATCATCATCATCATTATCATCATCATCATCAGGTGCCCTGCCGCATGGCGTTGTCGACCATGGACTTCCAACCATCTCTATCTCTCGTTGCCCCTAGCATCTCCCCCACCCTCCTCATCCCCAGCCACTCTGCAAGTCCGTCCAGCATTCTCTCCCAGGGTCTACCTGGTGCTCTCTTTCCCTTCAGCTTTCCCGTTGTGACCAGGTGCTCCAAATCCCCCTTCCTCATAAAATGGCCTATAAATGTTGCCTGTCTTTTCCTAATCTTCCTTATGAGTGATCTACTTGTGTCTGCCTCCATCAAGACTGTCTCGTTTGTTTTCTTTGCTGTCCATGGAACTCTCAACATTCTTCTGAGAAACCACATCTCGGCTGCCTCAATCTTGCTCTGGCTTTGCTTGCTGACTGTCCACGCCTCGCATCCGTACAACAGTATTGGTTCTATATAACATTCAAGGACTCTCTTTCTGATGTTAATTGATAGGCATTTGTTGGTAAGAATGCTGGTCATCTTCTTGAATGCTGTTTTGGCTTGGCCGATTCTGCCAGCTATTTCCGATGTGCATCTGCCGTCTGATGAAATGACCGTATCCCAGATATTTGAACTTATTAACCTGTGTCAAGGTTGTGCCATTTGCTGTTATTTTGCATGAGGGATTTCATGTTTTTACTGATCACCATGACTTCAGTATTCTTGCTGTTTAGTTCCAACCCCTTACTTTGCTTTCTATTTCTAGTATATTCACAAGGTTTTCCCAGAGATCAACAAAACAAAATTGAAGGATATCGGGCACATGGACAGAAGCGCAAGAACCGACTTGATGACATCAGTCCTGCAGGGAGAGTCGAGGCAAAGAGAAAACAAGGAAGACCAGCAAAATCCTTCAAGGACAACATCGCTGACGCCTGGAAACTGGGGCTCCATGACATCATACACAGGAGCAGAGACCGTGTCGCCTGGCGATCCTTCGTGACAAAGAGTGGAGCTCCACCGTCGTCCACGGCCATGGAGATAGATGAGATGATATGAGTATATTCGCTCGCAGAATATTAAAAACGTATGTGAAAAATCTTGCACACCATGTCCGTAATTGTGAGTAAAACAATTCCTAACCAGTAGCCGTGGTGTAGTGGTTAACGCAACGGACTACCGACTGGAAGGTTGTGGGTTCGAATCCCCACCAGTCCCTTCAAAAATATATTACTTTTGGATTTTTCGGCCCTAACTGACTCCTACCCAGAGTTGGGCGTGCTATGGGCTCGTTGGGAAGACTGGGACCACACAGTCCAGTATCATCCACTTCACGGATGCGTCATTGAGGGTGTTGCTCAAATCTTCTGACCAGCACTGCAGGTGTCTGTATCTCTCGGGCCTGGTTGACGTCAGGATATATTATGACAGTAAGCGTAGAGTACAGCCCTGTTACGCAGTCTCAATCCTAGATGGAACTCCATAGCATCATGATTGTCGTCCTCATCGCCATCATCATCATCGCATTGTAAAACGCCAGCTTGTGCGGCCATTAAGAGTAGAAAATGGGACAGAAACAAAAAAAGGCGAGCACAAAGGTAATCTCTGACTGCGATGATCCTAAAAAAAATTCCTAACATGCACATCCCGTTTCCCTTCCTTCCTATTCCAAATGTCTCTCCTATTCCAAGACCTTGCAAGCGTACATACAATACGATACAATACAATACAATACAATACAATACAATACAATACAATACATACAATACAATATTTTATTTATATAGCGCAAAATCTTGATAAATCAAATCTAAGCGCTGAAACAGACACACACGCACGCACGCACACACACGCACGCACGCACGCACGCACACACACACATACACACACACATGCACGCACGCACACACACACACACACACACGCACACGGCTATAAATGGCTATAAAAGCAACGGAAAATTATAGAGAGCATATTATATACAATTAATATTACAATGTGATTCCCCTCCGAGTGGAGACAGGCTGCAGAGGGGATTGAGTGAGGTCAGGATTTTATGCAGAGGAGAAAAGGTGAGTTTTGAGAGCGGACTTGAAGGAGACAAAAGTAGGTTGCTGACGGACTGAGAGAGGAAGTTTGTTCCAGGAGAATGGACCAGAAACAGAGAAGGCTCGTGGACCATAGGTATTGAGCTTAGTGCGTGGAAAGCGAAAAGTCATAGGATCGGAGGCAGAGCGGAGGGTACGTGAGGGAACATAGATTTCAAGTAGGCTTGACAGGTAATCGGGGGCTGCGTTATTGAGGCTTTTGTAGCACATGGTGTCTAGTTTGTACTGTATGCCCTTTGATACAGGGAGCCAGTGAAGTTGTGCCAGGAGAGGAGATATGTGGTCAGCTTTTTTCTTTACAAGGTTTTGCGCAGGCTCAAAAACTCCACCAGAAAACTGCAGGAGACTTTGGG
>JAPXFY010000013.1:83741848-83744348 GCA_030674185.1 Monoplex corrugatus | reverse complement strand
TATTCATATTCATATTTATATTTATATTCATATTCATATTTATATTCATATTCATATTCATATTCACATTCATATTCACATTCACATTCATATTCATATTCATGTTCATATTCATATTCATATTCATTTTCATATTCATATTCATATTTATATTCATATTCATATTCATATTCATATTTATATTATATTCATATTCATATTCATATTCATGTTCATATGCATATTCAATTATATTCATATTTATATTCATATTTATATTCATTTTTATATTCATATTCATTTTCATTCATTTCATATTCATATTCATATCTATATTCATATTCACATTCATATTCATATTCATTTTGAAATTCATATTCATATTCATATTCATATTCGTATTCATATAATAATAATAATAAAGGCAATTTATATAGCGCTTTCCAGAGCACAAAGCGCTTCACATAAAATCAGATATAACTAAATACAAATAGATACACCAACATAAAATTTAAACATACCGCTGCTAACACTATATAACATAAAACATAAAATTTACGTTCAACAAGACATATTAACATAGTAAATTCAAATATTACTAAAAATAGTGACAATCATACAAAAATATTTTCTCTCTCTTTCTCTTCACACACACACACACACACACACACACACACACCACACACACACACACACACACACACACACACACACACACACACACACACACACACACAGAGACCCAAACACACTCCCTCTCTCAACCACTCAGTTTCTCTACTATCAAATTCTATCACGCTTACACATACTCTTACTCATACTCTCACTCTCTTGCCCCACCCCAACCATACTCTCGCTCTCTACCGTGCTCCCGATATTCCTTGCTCACTCTCTCTCTCTCCCGCACAGCCTCTCTCTCTCTCTCTTTTCCTCTCTCCCTCTCTCTCCCTCTCTCTTGCTCGCATAAACATGCTTCACACACACACACACACACACACACACACACACACACACACACACACACACACCACACACACACACACACACAAACACACACACACACACACATATATGTAGGAACGATGATCAGGGCTGAGAGAGAAGAGAAAGAGAAGATCAATGAAAGTATTGAGTGAAAAGATAGGTCTTCAGACTAGACCTGAAAGAAGGAAGACATTGCTTATGGCGAATATGATAGGGAAGGGAGTTCCAGGCCATGGCAGCAGAGTGGGAGAAAGCTCTCTGACCATGCAGTTTCCGGTTGAAACGGGGAACACAGAAAGTTCTTGTGTCGGCAGAGGATCGGAGAGTTCTGGATGGTACATACACTTGAAGAAGTTCAGACAGATAAGAGGGAGCGGAGCAAGTAAGAATTTTGTAACAGAGACAGCAACATTTGTATTTGATTCTTTGTTCAACTGGAAGCCAATGCAACTTTTTCAGAAGAGGAGAACATGACTGGGATCTAGGGGCTTTACAAACAAGCCTAGCTGCTGAATTCTGAACACGTTGGAGAGGTTGAATGACAACTGAAGGGCAGCCGATTAGAATAGAATTACAGTAGTCCAAGCGTGAAAGAATATAAGAGGAAATAAGAGTTTTAGTGGCTTCCTCAGTAAGAAAGGGGCGGATAGAAGCAATACGTCTTAGTTCCATATAAGAAAGCTGGCATATCTTAGTGACATGTTTTTGCATAGAAAGATCATGATCTAAAAGAACTCCTAAATCCCGGACACAGTCAGAAAATTCAATGGAACTAGAACCTATAGGGAGAGAAGAAGAAAGTGTGTTGATATCATGATGTGAGAAACGTATAGCCTCCGTCTTGTCACAGTTA
Source organism: Monoplex corrugatus (assembly GCA_030674185.1). Taxonomy (NCBI): domain Eukaryota; kingdom Metazoa; phylum Mollusca; class Gastropoda; order Littorinimorpha; family Ranellidae; genus Monoplex; species Monoplex corrugatus. The sequence continues at coordinate 83,742,532 of JAPXFY010000013.1, read as the reverse complement.
AGTTTCAGCTTATTTGATGACATCCAGAGATCAATGTCAGAGGTACAGTTTTGGAGAGAAGAAATTGCATCAGGATAGTCATCAACAGAAGCTGAATGAAGGAGCTGAGTGTCATCCGCAAACATTTCATGCGAAATGGAATGGCCGCGGATGACATCAGAAAGAGGGGTAGTATACAGAATGAATAAAACAGGACCGAGCACGGAGCCCTGAGGCACACCAAAATCGAGGGAGGTTTCATTTGAACGGTGACTATCCACTAGCACAAACTGTTTCCTGTCTGAAAGATAAGAGTGAAACCAATTAAGAGCTAAGTCTCTAATACCAAATGTATGTTTCAAACGGGAGAGAAGAATTTCATGGTCTATGGTGTCGAAAGCAGCTGAAAGATCTAACAAGAAGAGGACAGAAATTTTATTTTTATCTAACGAATTGAGAATATCATTAAGGATACGAAGGATGGCAGTCTCTGTGCTGTGCTCTGGACGATATGCTGACTGATGTGGAGATAGAAGGTTGTTGGCAGTCAAATGAGCTGAAAGCTGGTGGAGGACAATTTTCTCGAGAATTTTGGACAGAAAGGGGAGGTTGGAAATGGGGCGGTAATTTTTCAACACGTTGGGGTCAAGGGAAGACTTTTTCAGGAGAGGCTTAACAAGAGCAGTCTTAAAATCAGAGGGAACA
>JAPXFY010000013.1:83721848-83726848 GCA_030674185.1 Monoplex corrugatus | reverse complement strand
GGTGGTATGGTCACGTGACAAGAACTAACGGACTATCAAAAGCAATACTCCAAGGAACAGTTCAGGGAGAAAGAAAAAGAGGCAGACAGAGAAAAAGGTGGATGGACAATATTGACGAATGGACAGGAAAAAGCTTTGCCACGACCCAGACCCTTGCTCATGACAGACAGAGGTGGAGACAGACGGTGCGACGTTCATCCATGTGAAGCCCCCACGACCCTGGATAGGGTTAAGGGACAGGAAGGAAGGAAGGAAGTAGATGTACAGATTTACTGGTCTGGCTGACTTTGACAATGTTACAAGTGTAAGTTTATCAAACTGTCAGAATGATCATAATGGAAGATATCATCTATATTCATTGTCATACTGATCAGCCCTCACAGGAGAAACATTGTCTTGACATCTGCGCATGATCCCAACAGATCTGGTTTAAAACATACAATAAACAACCAATAACACACAAAACCCCACCTCAAAACATAATGACCAACCTGTTTTAACAATCCTTAATTTTGATACAAAACCTACTTTGAGGAGTGTTCTGAGCTTGCTGTTTTTGTACTTTGTATCTGCTTCTATGCTAGCTGAATGGGTAGCGCAAACTGTATTAGATTTGAGAAGTACAACATGGGAGATAATTCTCAAGAGTTATGTACTTTGATTAATATCATAAAAATTCTCCCTGCTTCCCTCTTATTTCTTTGACAAAACCTACGACAGAAAATCCAGAATTTGTACTCCTGAAGGTCACTGTGACCTTAAAAAATATCAGACAAAATGAATTTTGATATAATATAAGTTTGGTAGACTGTCACAACAGCACAAACAGAAAGAAAATGTTATGACACGTTTCTAAGATAGTGCTGTTTACACATCTCCTCAAACAGTGGGTCACATGACCTTGATACCATGACTTTTATACGTATGCAATTGTGACTTTGCAGTGGACTAGACTTTTGACCCAAATTTGATAAAGTCTCATTCATAAACTGCTAAGAACATTTTTGTAAGACTTTTGATTATGAGACCGAGACACAGACACACACTTCCCTTCAGTCGATGTGAGACAATCTCCCATTTGAAAAAAAACCCAGCTTTTTGTTTCAAGTGTTACTGACATACATGGAGGGAAATAGAGAAAATAAAAAAGAGATAGAGAACACGGCATAAGGAGAGATGGGAAGACAGAGACAGAGACACAGAAACAGAGAAAAAGATGATGATGTGGGGGAACAACCGAGAAAAGCGAAAGAGATTGAAAGAGAAGAGAAAGACAGGCACAGAAGCAGAGAAAACCAAAAGAGATTGAAAAAGACAGACAAAGAAACAGAGAAAAGCAAAAGAGATTGAAGGAGAAGAGAAAGACAGGCACAGAAGCAAAGAAAAGCAAAAGAGATTGAAAAAGACAGACACAGAAACAGAGAAAAGCAAAGAGATGAAGAGAAGAGAAAGACGACGCAGAATCAGAGAAAAGGAAAAGAGATTGAAGAGAAGAGAAGACACAGAAACAGAAAAAGCAAAAGAGATTGAAGGAGAAGAGAAAGACAGACACAGAATCAGAGAAAAGGAAAAGAGATTGAAAGAGAAGAGAAAGACACAGAAACAGAAAAAGCAAAAGAGATTGAAGGAGAAGAAAAAGACAGACACAGAAACAGAGAAAAGCAAAAGAGATTGAAGGAGAAGAAAAAGACAGACACAGAACAGAGAAAAACAAAAGAGATTGAAGGAGAAAAAGACAGACACAGAGAAAGCAAAGAGATTGAAGGAAAGAGAAAGACAGAAAAGAAAAAGCAAAAGAGATTGAAAGAGAAGAGAAATACACAGAAACAGAGAAAACCAAAAGAGATTGAAAAAGACAGACACAGAAACAGAGAAAAGCAAAAGAGATTGAAGGAGAAGATAAAGACAGACACAGAAAAGAGAAAGAGATTGAAAGACAGACACAGAAACAGAAAAAGAGATTGAAAGACAGACACAGAAACAGAGAAAGAGATTGAAAGACAGACACAGAAAAGAGAAAGAGATTGAAAGACAGACACAGAAACAGAGAAAGAGATTGAAAGACAGACACAGAAACAGAGAAAGAGATTGAAAGACAGACTCAGAAACAGAGAAAGAGATTGAAAGACAGACACAGAAACAGAGAAAGAGATTGAAAGACAGACACAGAAACAGAGAAAGAGATTGAAAGACAGACACAGAAACAGAGAAAGAGATTGAAAGACAGACACAGAAACAGAGAAAGAGATTGAAAGACAGACACAGAAACAGAGAAAGAGATTGAAAGACAGACACAGAAACAGACAAAGAGATTGAAAGACAGACACAGAAACAGAGAAAGAGATTGAAAGACTCAGAAACAGAAAAGAGATTGAAAGACTCAGAAACAGAGAAAGAGATTGAAAGACAGACTTAGAAACAGAGAAAGAGATTGAAAGACTCAGAAACAGAGAAAGAGATTGAAAGACAGACTTAGAAACAGAGAAAGAGATTGAAAAACAGACACAGAAACAGAGAAAGAGATTGAAAGACAGACCCATAAACAGAGAAAGAGATTGAAAGACAGACTCATAAACAGAAAGAAAGAGATTGAACGACAGACACAGAAACAGAGAAAGAGATTGAAAGACAGACACAGAAGCAGAGAAAGAGATTGAAAGACAGACACAGAAACAGAGAAAGATATTGAAAGACAGACACAGAAACAGACAGAAGATTGAAAGACAGACACAGAAACAGACAGAGATTGAAAGACAGACACAGAAAAAAAGAAAAGATTGAAAGACAGACACAGAAACAGAGAAAGAGATTGAAAGACAGACACAGAGAAAAAGAAAGAGATTGAAAGACAGACACAGAAACAGATAAAGAGAAAGAGATTGAAAGACAGACACAGAAACAGAGAAAGAGATTGAAAGACAGACACAGAAACAGATAAAGAGAAAGAGATTGAAAGACAGACACAGAAATAGATAAAGAGAAAGAGATTGAAAGACAGACACAGAAACAGAGAAAGAGATTGAAAGACAGACACAGAAACAGAGAAAAAGACTGAAAGACAGACACAGAAACAGATAAAGAGAAAGAGATTGAAAGACAGACAGAAACAGAGAAAGAGATTGAAAGACAGACACAGAAACAGAGAAAAAGACTGAAAGACAGACACAGAAACAGATAAAGAGAAAGAGATTGAAAGACAGACACAGAAAAAAAGAAAGAGATTGAAAGACAGACACAGAAACAGATAAAGAGAAAGAGATTGAAAGACAGACACAGAACAGAGAAAGAGATAGAAAGACAGACACAGAAACAGAGAAAAAGACTGAAAGACAGACACAGAAACAGATAAAGAGAAAGAGATTGAAAGACAGACACAGAAAAAAAGAAAGATTGAAAAACAGACTCAGAAACAGAGAAAGAGATTGAAAGACAGACTCAGAAACAGAGAAAGAGATTGAAAGACAGACTCAGAAACAGTGAAAGAGGTTGAAAGACAGACACAGAAACAGAGAAAGAGATTGAAGAACAGACTCAGAAACAAAGAAAGAGATTGAAAGACAGACACAGAAACAGAGAAAGAGATTGAAAGACAGACTCAGAAACAGAGAAAGAGATTGAAAGACAGACACAGAAACAGAGAAAGAGATTGAAAAACAGACTCAGAAACAGAGAAAGAGATTGAAAAACAGACTCAGAAACAGAGAAAGAGATTGAAAAACAGACACAGAAACAGAGAAAGAGATTGAAAAACAGACACAGAAACAGAGAAAGAGATTGAAAGACAGACAAAGATAAAGAGAAAGAGATTGAAAGACAAACACATAAACAGAGAAAGAGATTGAAAGACAGACACAGAAACAGAGAAAGATTGAAAGACAGAAACAGAAAAAGAGATTGAAAAAAGGACAGAGAAACAGAGAAAGAGATTGAAAGACAGAGACACAGAAGCAGAGAAAGAGATTGAAAGACAGACACAGAAACACAGAAAGAGATTGAAAGACAGAGACAGAGAAACAGAGAAAGAAATGGCTGAATGAGGTGCAAAGGGGGAGAACTGGAGAAAAAAAGTGAGAGACTTGTATTTCACCAACTGTTTGAGCCGTTTGCCCCACGAGAGCAGCATGGAGGAGCTCTTAGCCAAAGAAGCGAAGCTGCTGTCAAAACTGATGACTGTAACTGCGTCTGGCTTTTCTATTGATGTGTGCTTTGTGGGCGAGGGGTCCCTCATCCCAAAGGAAACATTCAAAGCGTAAGCAATATTGCTTTCCCCAAGGGGTATATTTGAGTTGTTCCCCTTGTGTGATATGATTTTTTGTGCGTGTGTGTGTGTGTGTGTGTGTTGTGAGCATGCCATACTTCTTGCTTGCTGTATTCTGTTTCTTCGACCACCATGTGAAAATGAAAAACGCTGTTTGAGATTTTTGGCTGAACTGGGTTGGACTGGAAGCATTTCTTGTAAAAACTGAATTTTTCTGTATGAAATGCAGACTGCTCTCCCCTGGAAAATCACATCACCGAAGTATAGCCATTGTTTTCTATATTTGTTTTGTATTTGTTGTTGTTGTTTATTTGTGAAATAATATATACACACAATTATTATCATTATTATTATTGTTATCATTGTTGTGGGTTATAATGATAATAATAATAATTTCAATAATAATTATTAGTAGTAGTATCATTATCATTATTATTGCTAGTAGTCATAGTAGTAGTGGTGGTTGTAGTATTAGTATAGTAGTAATAGCAGCAGTAGTAGTGTCTTATTATTATTATTATCTATTATCTTACACTTCTTAGCGTTGTCAAGTAGATACTAGCAACAGTGAACATGAAAAACAAACAAAAAACCAAACAAACAAACAAACAAACAAACAAACAAACAAATAAACAAACGAACAGTGTCATTGTGTCATTGTATTTATCATGAAAAAAAAAATTCTCTCTCTCTCTTTCTCTCTCTCTCTCTCTGTCTCTCTCTTTTGCTATGTCTCAAGTCT
>JAPXFY010000013.1:83696848-83719348 GCA_030674185.1 Monoplex corrugatus | reverse complement strand
AGACAGAGACAGAGACAGACAGACAGACAGACAGGGACAGAGACAGAGACGGAGACAGAGACAGAGAGACAGAGACAGACAGACAGACAAACAGAGAGAGACAGACAGACAGACAGACAGACAGAGACCAGAGACAGAGCAAGACAGAGACGAGACAGAGAGAGAAAGAAAGAGAAAGAGAGAGGAGAGACAGAGAGAGAGAGAACAGAGACAGAGAGAGAGAGAGAGAGAGGGGGGAGGGGAGGGGAAGAGCTACTGAACATAAAAGTAAAAGAAATAAGAAAAGAAATAAAAAAGGCAAAGCACTAGACATATTCGCGTTAGCTTATTTTCCCCTTTTACTTTTCTTTTCTTTTATTCTTTCTTTCCTTCCTTTTGCTTTGTTTTTGGCTCCCCATTGTGATGGCAGGAAGCCAACATGCCATCAAAACAGTGAATGAATGATGTTGCCAGTGATAATGTATGTCAGCAGTGCCTTGAAGGATGCAGCCAGTCTTGTGCTATCAGGAACAAACAGGTGTTTGTGGCACGGGCGATTTGGATAAGTATTACAACAACCACAACAACAACAACAACGACAACGAACAACAACAACACACAACAACACAACCACAACAACAATAACAACGACGATGACGACGACGACGACAGCAGCAACATCAACAACGGCAACAACAACAATATCAACAACGACAACAACAACAGCAGCAGCAAAAACAACGCAGCAGCAGCAACAACAACAACAACACACAACAACAACAACGACAGCAACAACAACAGCACACAACAACAACAACAACAACAACAGCAACAACAACAACAGCAACAACAACAACGACAGCAGCAGCAACAACAACTACAATAACAACAACACAACAACAATGACAGCAACAACAACAACAAACAACAACAACAACAACAACAAAAAACCACCACCACCACCACCACAACAACAATGACAACAACAACATCAACAACAACAACAATGAACAACAACAACAACAACAATGACAACGACAACAACAACGACAACAACAATAACAACGACAATGACGACGACGACGACGACGGCAGCAACAACATCAACAACGGCAACACAACAACATCAACAACGGCACAACAACAATATCAACAACGACAACAACAACAGCAATAGCAAAAACGACAGCAGCAACAACAACAACAACAACGACAGCAACAACAACACAACAACAACGACAGCACAACACAACAACTACAAAACAACAACAACAAAACGACACACACCACCACTACAAACAACAACAACAACAACACACAACAACAACAGAACAACAACAACAACACAACAACAACAACCAATGACACACACATACAACACAATGACAACAACAACAACAACACGACAACACAACAACAACGACAACAACACACACAAGACACACAACAACAAACACAACAACAGACACGACGACGACAACAACAACAACAACAACAACACACAACAACGAAACAAAACACAAACAACAACACAACAAAACGACAAAAACAACAACAACGACAACAACACAACAAAAAACTCTTCCATACTATGTGTATTGTGTGTGGTAGTGGTGGTGGTGGTAGTTTTCATGTTTTTTATTTTTCATTTATATTTATTATTATTTTGGTTTTTTTTCAAATTTTAGCGGTTCGCTATTTTTCGCATGCATATATACACGTTTTTACCGACGCTGTATGTTGCTACATACACTGTATATTGTTGGGTGGGCCTGTATGGTAAGCGTTTTTATGTTTCTTTAAGGCACCGTACAATGAAAATCCCCAAATTTGGATCATTTTACTCTTTTTGTTTCTAATCTATTTCGACTGAAGGAATCCATTCATGATTTGATTACTTATTTACTTTGTTGTTGACCTTTATAATTAATCCATGATAGTGGAAATTAGCTTTTAGTCTGTGTGTGTGTGTGTGTGTGTGTGTGTTGTGTGTGTGTGTGTTGTGTGTGGTGTGTGTGTGTGTGTTGGTGTGTGTCTGTCTCTCTTTCTCTTCTCACGCACACACAGGAACACAGACACAGACAGATACAGACACAGACACACGCACACACAGACTAAAAACACACACACACACACACAGACTCACACACACACAACACAACACACACACACACACCACGCACGCACGCACGCACACGCACACACATACACACACACACGCACCGCACACACACACACACACGCGCGCACACACACACACACCACAATATATATATATAAATAAAAATATATAATATAAACACACAGACACACACACACAATATATACACAGACACACACTCACGCTTGTTCAGATACACTGCCGCCTCAACATTCCACTTTCGTTAAACAAACCACACGCTACACCGAAGAGTTTCCACTTGTGTGTTTGATTTTTTTTTTTTTTTGCGTCTTTTTATCCTAGCATTACGTATTCACGTTGTTTTTCTCACACTGTGCAGGCAATATGTGGCCGCATAGTCTGCAGTCTTGGGTTATTGGGTATGCTGGATATTTTCATATTTTTCATAAACCAGCCACTGAAATAACTTATAGGATCTTCAACGTACACATTCGAAATTTAGCACACATACGCACGAAGAAAACGATATAAGGTCTTTCCAAAATAACGAAAGAGGAGTCAGACAAGGTTGTGTTTTGTCACCAGATCTGCTTTCAATTAACGGCGAAAACATCATGAGAAACCTAGAAGAAGACCCTGGATTAAAGGTTGGAGGATAAACAACATTCGATATGCAGATGACACCGTGCTAATTGCAGAAAATGAAAGGGACCTACAAAACCTTGTCAATATACTAGAAATAGAAAGCAAAGGTAAAGGGCTTGGAACTAAACAGCAAGAAGACTGAAGTCATGGTGATCAGTAAAAAACATGAAATCCCCTCATGCAAAATAACAGCAAATGGCACAACCTTGAAACAGATTGATAAGTTTAAATATCTGGGAACGATCATTTCACCAGTCGGCAGATGCACATCAGAAATAGCCAGCAGAATCGGCCAAGCCAAAACAACATGCAAGAAGACGAAAAGCATTCTTACCAACAAATGCCTGTCAGTTAACATCAGGAAGAGAGTTCTTGAATGTTATATAGAACCGATAATGTTATACGGTTGTTAGGAGTGGATAGTCAACACGCAAAGCCAGAACAAGATTGAGGCAGCCGAGTTATGGTTTCTAAGAAGAATGTTGATAGTCCCATGGACAGCAAAGAAAAGAAACGAGACAGTCTTCATGGAGGCAGACACAAGAAGATAATTGCTAAGAAAGATTAGGAAAAGAAACATGTACAGGCCATTTTATAAGGACAAGGGAATTAGAGCACCTGGTCACAACCGGAAAGCTTGAGGGAAAAAAGCACCAGTAGACCCAGGTAGAAAATATTGGACGGACTTGCAGGTGTCTGAGGACATGGTGGAAGATGTGCTTGCGGCAACAAGGGATAGATGCATATGGAGGGCCATGATCGCCAACGCCATGCGGCAGGGCACATGATGATGATGATGCTGATGATGATGATGATGATGACACACGAAAGGATTATTATCACTGGCAGGTCTGCACATGTGGTGGTCTGGGAAATTGGAAAAAAGTATCCGCTATGTTATTGTTATTGCTATTTTTTGTTTAAAGCCCAACTGACTGCATAGAGCCATAAAAGGGATATAACCGTTTCAAAACATACACAATACTTCAACAGGAAAAAATGGAAAAGAAAATCAAGTACACATATCAGTGCATTCTCGCACATAACCTAAGAAGATGTCTCTGCCGTTGATCACTCCTTCCAATTTATGACACAGGGGATTTAAAAAACATGCCTGATTACAAATTTAAACATAACTAAGGACACAAGAACTATAAAACGGGCCTAAATTACCTAAAATTGCTTCCGCATATCTCATTTCCCTGAAAAAAAAACCCGCACTTAATACATGTACCCAATTATTTTTTTTCAAACTTGTTTTTAATTCATTTTTTGACAAAACACAAATAAAGACAATGATTGGTGAACATTATTACAATATCATTGACAAAACTGAACAAGATTTATGTACAATGGATCGAGCAAAACTCATATACATTCGTCATATCTACTAGTCTGTTGTATGTTTATAAACAACACAAAGTCATTTAATTTATGCAGTTTTAGATTTGAGTTGTTGTTGTGCGTGTACCCAATTGTCAATCCCAAGAGAAAATACGTAAGACTTTATCGAATACATACAGGTGAATGGACCAGTAAGGCAGAAAATGATAGTCAGATATTGCAGAAAGCAAAGGAGGAAGAAAGAAACAAAGAGAGTGACAGAAAAGAGGAAATTTCTAGCGCAGAGTGTCCATTGATTGATTTATTGGTTCGGTGTTTACGCCGACACCCACCTCAAGTGATATGGCCGACGGGGAAAATCATCCCAGGGAAGTGAGGGAAGGGGGGACCTATCTAATCCTAACACTGACACCACCAGAACAACAATGATGTTAAGATGGGAAGTCCAGTTTTAATGTAGCGCACCCCGGGATACGAACTCACAACCATTAGCATGTGAATCCGACGCTTAAACCAACTGATATACTGGGTCCCGCACAGAGTGTCCAGAAGGTGGAGATACTATTTATACTTAAAGAACCCCTGGCATCCACATACTATTTACACTGAAAGAACTCCTGACATCCCCATACTTTTTATACTGAAAGAACCCCTGACATCCCCATACTATTTATACTGAAAGAACCCCTGACATCCCCATACTATTTATACTGAAAGAACCCCTGACATCCCCATACTATTTATACTGAAAGAGCCCCCAGCATCCCCATACTATTTATACTGAAAGAACCCCTGACATCCCCATACTATTTATACTGAAAGAGCCCCCAGCATCCCCATACTATTTATACTGAAAGAACTCCTGACATCCCCATACTATTTATACTGAAAGAACCCCTGACATCCCCATACTATTTATACTGAAAGAACACCTGACATCCCCACACTATTTATACTGAAAGAGCCCCCAGCATCCACATACTATTTATACTGAAAGAACCCCTGACATCCCCATACTATTTATACTGAAAGAACCCCTGACATCCCCATACTATTTATACTGAAAGAGCCCCCAGCATCCACATACTATTTATACTGAAAGAACCCCTGACATCCCCATACTATTTATACTGAAAGAACCCCTGACATCCCCATACTATTTATACTGAAAGAGCCCCCAGCATCCCCATACTATTTATACTGAAAGAACCCCTGGCATCCCCATACTATTTATACTGAAAGAACCCCTGACATCACCATACTATTTATACTGAAAGAACCCCCAGCATCCCCATACTATTTATACTGAAAGAACCCCCAGCATCCCCATACTATTAATACTGAAAGAACCCCTGGCATCCCCATACTATTTATACTGAAAGAACCCCTGGCATCCCCATACTATTTATACTGAAAGAACCCCTGACATCCCCATACTATTTATACTGAAAGAACCTCCAGCATCCCATACTATTTATACTGAAAGAACCCCTGACATCCCCATACTATTTATACTGAAAGAACCCCCAGCATCCCCATCTATTTATACTGAAAGAACCCCCGACATCCCCATACTATTTATACTGAAAGAACCCCTGGCATCCCCATACTATTTATACTGAAAGAACCCCTGACATCCCCATACTATTTATACTGAAAGAACCCCTGGCATCCCCATACTATTTATACTGAAAGAACCCCTGACATCCCAATACTCTTTATACTAAAAGAACCCCCAGCATCCCCATACTATTTATACTGAAAGAACCCCTGACATCCCAATACTCTTTATACTAAAAGAACACCCAGCATCCCCATACTATTTATACTGAAAGAACCCCTGACATCCCCATACTATTTGTACTGAAAGAACCCCTGACATCCCCATACTATTTATACTGAAAGAACCCCTGACATCCCCATACTATTTATACTGAAAGAACCCCCAGCATCCCCATCTACTTATACTGAAAGAACCCCTTGCATCCCCATACTATTTATACTGAAAGAACCCCTGACATCCCCATACTATTTATACTGAAAGAACCCCTGACATCCCCATACTATTTATACTGAAAGAACCCCTGACATCCCCATACTATTTATACTGAAAGAACCCCTGACATCCCCATACTATTTATACTGAAAGAACCTCCAGCCTCCCCATACTATTTATACTGAAAGAACCCCTGACATCCCCATCTACTTATACTGAAAGAACCCCTGGCATCCCCATACTATTTATACTGAAAGAATCCCTGACTTCCCCATACTATTTATACTGAAAGAACCCCTGACATCCCCATACTATTTATACTGAAAGAACCCCCAGCATCCCCATACTATTTATACTGAAAGAACCCCCAGCATCCCCATACTATTAATACTGAAAGAACCCTTGACATCCCCATACTATTTATACTGAAAGAACCCCTGACATCCCCATACTATTTATACTGAAAGAACCCCCGCAATCCCCATACCATTTATACTGAAAGAACCCCCAGTATCCCCATACTATTAATACTGAAAGAACCCCTGACATCCCCATACTATTTATACTGAAAGAACCCCTGGCATCCCCATACTATTTATACTGAAAGAACCCCTTGCATCCCCATACTATTTATACTGAAAGAACCCCTGGCATCCCCATACTATTTATACTGAAAGAACCCCCGACATCCCCATACTATTTATACTGAAAGAGCCCCAGGCATCCCCATACTATTTATACTGAAAGAACCCCTGGCATCCCCATACTATTTATACTGAAAGAACCCCCGCAATCCCCATACTATTTATACTGAAAGAACCCCTGGCATCCCCATACTATTTATACTGAAAGAACCCCTGACATCCCCATACTATTTATTCTGAAAGAACCCCCAGCATCCACATACTATTTATACTGAAAGAACCCCTGGCATCCCCATACTATTTATACTGAAAGAATCCCTGACATCCCCATACTATTTATACTGAAAGAACCCCTGGCATCCCCATACTATTAATACTGAAAGAACCCCCGGCATCCACATACTATTTATACTGAAAGAACCCCAGGCATCCCCATACTATTTATACTGAAAGAACCCCTGACATCCCCATACTATTTATACTGAAAGAACTCCTGAATCCACACACTATTTATACTGAAAGAACCCCTGGCATCCCCATACTATTTATACTGAAAGAACCCCCGGCATCCCCATACTATTTATACTGAAAGAACCCCCGGCATCCCCATACTATTTATATTGAAAGAACCCCTGGCATCCCCATACTATTTATACTGAAAGAACCCCTGACATCCCCATACTATTTATACTGAAAGAACCCCTGGCATCCCCATACTATTTATACTGAAAGAACCCATGACATCCACATACTATTTATACTGAAAGAACCCCCGGCATCCTATACTATTTATACTGAAAGAACCCCCGGCATCCCTATACTATTTATACTGAAAGAACCCCCGGCATCCACATACTATTTATACTGAAAGAACCCCTGGCATCCCCATACTATTTATACTGAAAGAACCCCTGGCATCCCCATACTATTTATACTGAAAGAAACCCTGGCATCCCCATACTATTTATACTGAAAGAACCCCCGGCATCCCTATACTATTTATACTGAAAGAGCCCCCGGCATCCCTATACTATTTATACTGAAAGATCCCCCGGCATCCCCATACTATTTATACTGAAAGAACCCCTGACATCCCTATACTATTTATACTGAAAGAACCCCCGTCATCCCCATACTATTTATACTGAAAGAACTCCCGGCATCCCTATACTATTTATACTGAAAGAGCCCCCGGCATCCCTATACTATTTATACTGAAAGAACCCCCGACATCCCCATACTATTTATACTGAAATAACCCCTGACATCCCCATACTATTTATACTGAAATAACCCCGGCATCCCCATACTATTTATACTGAAAGAGCCCCCAGCATCCTCATACTATTTATACTGAAAGAACCCCCGGCATCCCCATACTATTTATACTGAAAGAACCCCCGGCATCCCTATACTATTTATACTGAAAGAACCCCCGGCATCCCCATACTATTTATACTGAAAGAACCCCCGGCATCCCCATACTATTTATACTGAAAGAACCCCCGGCATCCCCATACTATTTATACTGAAAGAACCCCCGGCATCCCCATACTATTTATACTGAAAGAACCCCTGACATCCCCATACTATTTAAACTGAAAGAACCCCTGACATCCCCATACTATTTATACTGAAGGAGCCCCCAGCATCCCCATACTATTTATACTGAAAGAACCCCTGACATCCCCATACTATTTATACTGAAAGAGCCCCCAGCATCCCCATACTATTTATATTGAAAGAACCTCTGGCATCCCCATACTATTTATACTGAAAGAACCTCTGGCATCCCCATACTATTTATACTGAAAGAACCTCTGGCATCCCCATACTATTTATATTGAAAGAACCCCTGACATCCCCATACTATTTATACTGAAAGAACCCCTGACATCCCCATACTATTTATACTGAAAGAGCCCCCAGCATCCCCATACTATTTATACTGAAAGAGCCCCTGGCATCCCCATACTATTTATATTGAAAGAACCCCTGGCATCCCCATACTATTTATACTGAAAGAACCCCCAGTATCCCCATACAATTTATACTGAAAGAACCCCTGACATCCCCATGCTATTTATACTGAAAGAGCCCCTGATATCCCCATACAATTTATACTGAAAGAACCCCTGACATCCCCATACAATTTATACTGAAAGAACCCCTGACATCACCATGCTATTTATACTGAAAGAACCCCTGACATCCCCATACTATTTATACTGAAAGAGCCCCTGACATCCCCATACTATTTATACTGAAAGAACCCCCAGCATCCCCATACTATTTATACTGAAAGAACCCCTGACATCCCCATACTATTAATACTGAAAGAACCCCTGACATCCCCATACTATTTATACTGAAAGAACCCCCAGCATCCCCATACTATTTATACTGAAAGAACCCCTGACATCCCCATACTATTAATACTGAAAGAACCCCTGACATCCCCATACTATTTATACTGAAAGAACCCCTGACATCCCCATACTATTAATACTGAAAGAACCCCTGACATCCCCATACTATTAATACTGAAAGAACCCCTGACATCCCCATACTATTAATACTGAAAGAACCCCTGACATCCCCATACTATTAATACTGAAAGAACCCCTGACATCCCCATACTATTAATACTGAAAGAACCCCTGACATCCCCATACTATTTATACTGAAAGAACCCCCAGCATCCCCATACTATTTATACTGAAAGAACCCCTGACATCCC
This sequence comes from Monoplex corrugatus, assembly GCA_030674185.1. Classification (NCBI taxonomy): domain Eukaryota; kingdom Metazoa; phylum Mollusca; class Gastropoda; order Littorinimorpha; family Ranellidae; genus Monoplex; species Monoplex corrugatus. The sequence goes on along the minus strand of JAPXFY010000013.1, from coordinate 83,709,878 downwards.
CATACTATTTATACTGAAAGAACCCCTGACATCCCCATACTATTTATACTGAAAGAACCCCTGACATCCCCATACTATTTATACTGAAAGAACCCCTGACATCCCCATACTATTTATACTGAAAGAACCACCAGCATCCCCATACTATTTATACTGAAAGAACCCCCGGCATCCCCATACTATTTATACTGAAAGAACCCCTGCCATCCCATACTATTTATACTGAAAGAACCCCTGACATCCCCATACTATTTATACTGAAAGAACCCCTGACATCCCCATACTATTTATACTGAAAGAACCCCTGACATCCCCATACTATTTTATACTGAAAGAACCACCAGCATCCCCATACTATTAATACTGAAAGAACCCCCAGCATCCCCATACTATTTATACTGAAAGAGCCCCTGGCATCCCCATACTATTTATACTGAAAGAACCCCCGGCATCCCCACGGGGAAGCCCGCCAGGTGGAAGCATCTAGGCATGGAATGGAATGGACTCTTTATTTAATGTCTGTTCACAATAGGGATTTTAGACACACACACACACACACACACACACACACACACACACACACACACACACACACACACACACACACACACACACACACACACACAAATCCGTCTAATATCACTTATAGTGAAAAGACGTTAAATCAAAGAACGAACGAACACACACACACACACAACACACACACACACACACACACACACACACACACACACACACACACACACACACACCACACACACACACACACAGAGGGAGAAAAAAAAAGAAAAAGGGTGGGTGACGGGGATTGGAAGGGGTAGTGGGAGTTTGAATGTAAGAAGGGGAACAATTACAATTAAGAATTCAGAACATTAAGTTAACAGTGTCAATCAACAACAGACAACAATTAATTAACTCTTCATAACAATCTGCCAACAGGGGATCTGAAAATCAGCTGGACTACCGAAATAATATCATTATTTTTGTTGTAAAGGATATCTCTAGAGTCAGTACATGAAAAATCGAGAGCATCTAGGCAGCAGCGAATGCGGGACCTTCCGAATGGAGCTTCGACGTTTAGCTACTCGACAACTACACCCGTCAGATTTTCAGTGATACATTATTCAAAGGTGTACGTTCCCCTAATCCATTTCTCTCACGACTGCCCCGCTGCCCAGCTGAACTGTTCCCATCTCCCACCATGCGGGTCGACTGGCTTATTCGATAGCACTGTGGACTCAGAGATCTAATGTCTCCGGTTTAATCCCATTTGGCAACATAAAACTGGCCTGTTTGCTGCCCACCTTCAATAATTAATGCTCCAGTCGCTCTGGTGGTGCCAGCGTGTCAGAGGACCTTGTTCTCTCCCAGCGTATCTTCCCGTTTCAACATCTTGCCAGTGCGTGTAAGACTTGGCGCAGGTTCGTGGACTCTGCTAGATGACTACTACCAGATCGTGGTGGAGCGTATATGTGTGACCCGTTTTCACGAAATGAGTCCTAACTCGCAGGCAGCGAAAAGCGTAGAGGCCCGGAAAAGGTGTGATGGGTCGATTTTTCAATTTTTACTTTTCGTCAAAAATGGAATATTTAATCTTTAAATTACATGTACATGCTCTCAGCACTTTATAATTCAATCGGAAAATGTATTTAAAAAGGGTTTTAACCAGATAACGGCATGCTTTTTGTGTCAGAGAAAGGGATATAATAAACTTAAATAACAAGACAATTACAGTAGATTTTCACACCAATTTTTGTGTTATTGTGGCATGATGTGTTTTACCATGGTACAAAATTTGGTAAAGATTGGTGAAGTAGAAATACCTGTTGCTAAGGTAAAACTTCACTGAAGTGATGAAAATTTTAAAACTTGATTTTCTCAAAATGGCTGTTTGCTATGTTATATATACTTCAAACACTCACAACTTCCATATTTTTAGGAGAAGAATAATAACTTTCATATGAAAAGAAAGTTAATAATTTGGACATTTTGAAAACCAGAATATCCTAAAATCTGTTATTTTCACCTTAGGACTCATTTTGCTAAAACGGGTCACATATAGGAAAATCTTAATGTGAACAAACAACTCCTCTTGAACCATCTCCAAGCTTTATCTACCAATGTTTTCTTGCTTCATCCGCCCCCTCCTTCTTCCTAATCCACTCTCTGCTATTCTGATCCTTCCCTGCCCCTTTTTATTCTTGTCTCCACCTGAGTCGACGGTACGCTACGATACTGAAGACTTGTGAAGTTGTTAAGTTCCTTCGACCTGTTAGACTGCCAGTACTATTTTGGGTGAATGTGTTGTCGTACGTCTCCAGTTAATTTTGTTTTTTGTTGTTCGTGTTGTACTTCTTCCTCTTTTCCTTCTTCCTCCTCCTCCTCCTCTTTGTCTTAACGCTCCCTTCCCTTGTCTCTGTCTGTCTGTCTGTCTCTCTCTTTCTCTCTCTCTCACTCTCTGTGTCTCTCTCTTCTCTTCTTCTTATTCTGCTTCTTCTTCTGCCTCTTCTTCTTCTTCTTCCTTTGCTTCTTCTTCTTCTTCATCATCTTCTTCATCATCATCATCTTCTTCTTCTTCTCTTCTTCTTCTTTTCTTTTCTTCTTCTTCTTCTTCTTTCTTCTTCTTCTTCTTCTCTTCTTCTTCTTCTTCTTCTTCTCTTTCTTCTTCTTTTCTTCTTCTTCTTTCTTCTCTTCTTCTTCTTCTTCTTCTCTTCTTCTTCTTCTTTTCTTCTTCTTCTTTTCCCTCCTCTTCTTTTCTTGTTCCTCTTCTCTTTTTCTTCTTGTTCTTTTGTTCTTGTTCTCTTCCTTCTCTCTTCTTTTCTTCTTTCTTCTTCTTTCTTCTTCTTCTTTTCTTTCTTCTTCTTCTTCCTTCTTCTTCTTCTTGCTTCTTTCTTCTTTTCTTTTTTTTCATCTTCTCTTCCTTCTTTTCTTCTCCTCTTTCTTCTTTCTCATCTCTTCTTCTTCTTCTTCTTCTTGTCTTTGTCTTTTCTTTTTCTTTCTTTCTTGTCTTCTTCTTCTCTCTTCTTCTTCTCTGTCTTCTCTTCTCTTCCTCTTCTTCTCTTCTTTTCTTCTTCTCTCTCTTTTCCTTCTCTTCCTTCTTCTTTTCTCTTCTCTCTTCTTCTTCTTTTTCTTTCCTTCTTTTTGTTTCTCTCTCTCTTCACTTCCTTCTCTCTTACTCACCCTCTCCTTCTCTCTCTCTTTTCTCTCTCCCCCCCCCTCTCTCTCCCTGTCTATGTCTCTTCTTGATTTCTTACTTCTATGTACAAACCGATGGAAGACAACGGGAAACCACCATCGTAATTTTTCCCAGGTTATCATGGACAGAAACAGAGGACGGACTTGCAGAGTGGCTGGCCTGGGGACGACGGGGGTGGGAGAGATGCTAGGGGCAACGAGAGATAGGGACAAATGGAAGTCCATGATCGCCAACGCCATGCGGCAGGGCACCTGATGATGATGATGATGATGATGATGAGATGATGATGATGATGATGATGATGTACAAAAATCTGTGGACACAGTAGTCAACTGGTGTAAACGTCAAACATCCAATCAGAACGTCTAGGATTCAGTCTGGCCTATCTTCACCGGGTGGGTAAAAAGATTTTTTTTTCCCCCTGATCTCCCAAACCAGCATGTGTGCAGACCTGTCAGTGCCCACACACCCCTTCGTGTGTATAGGCACACAGAATATCACATACGCACGTTAAAGATACTGTAAGTCACGACAGTGTTCGGTGGCTTAGGTAAACATGAAGGCACCCAGCAAGCACACATACTACAGTTGCAGACTGTGCAACAACATGGCGAAGTATGATCAAATCTCCTGACAGTTTGGGTTTACCATGCTCCACTAAAAAAAAAATGTTTTGTAGCAACGTGAGCTCGTATGAGTTAAGAGAATATCGCCATACAAGAATGGTTTCTAAAACAATAGAAAGAGAGGGAGGGAGAGAGAGAGAGAGAGAGAGAGAGAGAGAGAGAGAGAGAGAGAGAGAGAGAGAGAGGCAGAGACAGACAGAGAGACAGAAACATAGACATAGACATAGACAGAGACATAGACATAGACAGAGACAGAGACATAGACAGAGACATAGACATAGACATAGACATAGACATAGACAAAGATAGAGACAGAGACAGAGACAGAGACATAGACAGAGACAGAGACAGAGACAGAGACATAGACATAGACAGAGACAGAGACATAGACATAGACAGAGACAGAAACATAGACATAGACATAGATAGAGACAGAGACATAGACATAGACATAGACACAGACATAGACATAGACATAGACATAGACAGAGACAGAGACATAGACATAGACATAGATAGAGACAGAGACAGAGACAGAAACATAGACATAGACAGAGACAGAGACAGAGACATAGACATAGATAGAGACAGAGACAGAGACAGAAACATAGACATAGACAGAGACAGAGACAGAGACATAGACAGAGACAGAGACAGAGACAGGAGACATAGACATAGACATAGATAGAGACAGAGACATAGACATAGACATAGACATAGACAGAGACAGAGACATAGACAGAGACATAGACATAGACATAGACAGAGACAGAAACATAGACAGAGACATAGACAGAGACATAGACAGAGACAGAGACATAGACAGAGACATAGACATAGACATAGACAGAGACAGAGACAGAGACATAGACAAAGATAGAGACATAGACATAGACATAGACAGAGACATAGACAGAGACATAGACATAGACAGAGACAGAAACATAGACAGAGACATAGACAGAGACATAGACAGAGACAGAGACATAGACAGAGACAGAAACATAGACAGAGACATAGACAGAGACATAGACAGAGACAGAGACATAGACATAGACAGAGACATAGACATAGACAGAGACAGAGACAGAGACATAGACATAGACATAGACATAGACATAGACAGAGACAGAGACATAGACAGAGACATAGACATAGACATAGACAGAGACAGAGACAGAGACATAGACAAGATAGAGACATAGACATAGACATAGACAGAGACATAGACAGAGACAGAGACAGAGACATAGACATAGACAGAGACAGAAACATAGACATAGACATAGATAGAGACAGAGACATAGACAAGACAGAGACAGAGACATAGACATAGATAGAGACATAGACATAGACAGAGACAGAGACAGAGACAGAGACATAGACAGAGACAAGACAGAGACATAGACATAGACAGAGACAGACACATAGACAGAGACAGAGACATAGACAGAGACAGAGACATAGACAAGACAGAGACTGAGACATAGACATAGACATAGACATAGAGACAGAGACAGAAACATAGACATAGACATAGACAGAGACATAGACAGAGACAGAGACATAGACAGAGACATAGACATAGACATAGACATAGACAGAGACAGAGACATAGACAGAGACAGAGACAGAGACAGAGACATAGACAGAGACATAGACATAGACAGAGACAGAGACAGACAGAGACAGAGAGACAAACTCAGAAGGACAGACACAGAGAGACAGACAGAGAGATAGACCGAGAGAGAGAGAGAGGGGGAGAAAGAGAGAGAGAGAAGGAGAGAGCGAGAGATTAAGGGAGAGAAGGAGAGAGAGAAAGAGAGCAATAGTGTGTGAGAGAGAGAGAGCAAGAGTAAGAAAGAGAGAGGGATATACATATATATTATACTTATATATATATATATATATATATATAATATATAAAGAGAGAGAGAGAGAGAGAGAGAGAGAGAGAGAAGAGAGAGAGAGAGAGAGAGAGAGAGAGAGAGAGAGAGAGAGAGAGAGAGAGAGAGAGAGAGAGAAAGAATTCACGCATTTATTAATTTCACAATACCTAGGTTCACATTTTCAACCGTTTGGGATATTTAACCTGCAATGACCAAGTAACTCCTCTTCCTTTCCCTCTCATTGTAACGGAACTGATGACAAACAGACCCAAACAGAGGCACACAAGGGAGATAAACTCTCGACTTACTTCCGGCTATCATTCTCAGTTTTCTGTCGGTCTCCACGGCAGTTTCCTCTGTTACTGTCGTTTGTTTGGAACTGTCTCCCAAGTTTACCTTACGAGAGACAGACAGACAGAGAGAGAGAGAGAGAGAGAGAGAGAGAGAGAGAGAGAGAGAGAGAGAGAGAGAGAGAGAGATAGTGAGAGCGAGAGAGAAAGAGAAAAAGAGAGAGATAGTGAGTGAGAGAGAGAGACCGAGAGAGAGAGCGAGACCGAGAGAGAGAGAGAGAGAGTGAGGGAGACAGCAAGAGAGAAAGAGAGAGAGATAGAGCGAGAGAGAGAGGAAGAGAGAGAGAGAGAGAAAGAGAGAGAGAGAGGGGAGGGAGGGAAGGAGGCAGAGTGAGAGGGTGAGGGGGAGATGTGAAGAAGAGATAGTGTGAGACGGGGAGGGAGGGATTAGAGGGAGAGAGAAAGGAGGGAGTGATATACATATGTATATGTATATTTTTTATGTATGTCTGTATATATAATTATGTCTTAATTATACAAACTGACAGACATGGAGAGAGAGAGAGGAGGGGGGGGGGGCGGGCAGAGGGAGAGAGAGAGGGAGACGGGGGAAGGGAAAGAGGGAATGAGAGAGAGAGAAAGGGAGAGAGAGAGAGTAAGAGGGGGAGACAGAGGAGAATGAGAGGTAGGAAGGGAGAAGGAGGGAGGGAAGGAGGGAGAGAGAGATGAAGAGAGAGAGAGGGAGAGAGAGGGAGAGAGAGGGGGGAGGGACAAAAAGAGGGATGGATGGATCTATATATATATATATATGTACATATATATATATATATATGTATATATACACATACATGTATACAGAGAAAGGGAGAGAGAGATGGAGAGATAGAAAGAAATGTACATATGTACATATATATGTATATGCAAAGACATCATTCAAACTGCCAACGGAAAAAGCTACCATTGGAACCTGGAATGTCCGTACACTCCATCAGTGCGGCAAAGTAAAAGAACTAGAACACGAGCTGAGACGCTACCAATGGGACATTGTGGGTATATCGGAAGTAAGACGGACAGGCTTCGGAGAAGCAATCACAGAGGAAGGACACAAGATGTGGTACAGTGGCGAAGAGTCACTACATGAAAATGGCGTAGCTTTCATCGTACGCAAAGAAGTCATTGGATGCATCATGAGCTGCACGCCTGTCAACAGCAGAATCATCAGCATTCGGGTGTCAGCCAAACCAAAGAACATCACCATCATACAAGTGTATGCTCCAACTACCAGCCACGAAGACCAGGTGGTTGAAGAATTCTATGAGAAAATAGAAGACACCATCGGAAAAGCCCCCAGGAAAGACATCATCTTAGTTCAGGGGGACTTCAACGCCAAAGTCGGCCCAGATGCCTACAAAAACTGAGCTGGAACAGTGGGTCAATTTGGCACAGGGGAAACTAATGACAGGGGACTTCGCCTTCTGGAGTTTGCCTGCACCCAACGGCTCACCATTGCCAACACCCTCTACCCCCACAAACTGTCAAGAAGAACAACCTGGCATGCGCCGAACGGAAAGACTCACAACCAGATCGACTTTGTCCTCACACCGCGGCGCTTCAAATCAAGCATTAATAAAGCAAAGACGAGGACATACCCTGGAGCTGATATAGGCAGCGACCACGACCTCGTGCTGCTCACAATGAAGATCAAATTGAAAAAGAAGTACCAAGCTGCGCAGCCACGCATCAAGTTTGACCTGGAAAAGCTAAAAGATCCAGAGATAGAAGAGGCATTCCAGGCACAGCTCGGGGGGCGGTTCGCGGCACTCAACTTCCTGGACAGCGACATCAACGACCTCACAAACAACTTTGGTGAGGCAGTCCGCGAAACAGCAGAGGAGGTACTGGGGCGACAGAGGAAGAAACACCAAGCATGGATCTCAAATGACATCCTTGACCTCTGCGACAACAGAAGATCACTGAAGAAGACGAAAAACTCCAGCCCTGAAGAAGCCGCACAGTATCGTAAAACCAACAACCTTGTAAAGAAGAAAATGATTGAAGCCAAAGAACAATGGATCAACAACCAGTGTGAGAACATCGAGAAAGGCATGAAAAAAGGAAACAGCAAACATGCCTTCACCACACTGAAAAACCTTACCAAGACGCAGCAAAACAGATCGTCAGTCATCGAGGATACCTCAGGCGAGCTGCTGACAGAAAGCTCCGCTGTTCTGAACAGATGGACGCAGTACTGCCAAGAACTATACAACTACCCAATACAGCCAGATGACAGTTTGTTTCAGGGGGACTCAACACCATTGAGGGAATCCTCACCGCTACCAGTGATGAGAGAAGAAGTGGAAGAAGCCATCCGCAGCCTACCAGCAGGGAAATCACCTGGAGCAGACAATATCCCAGCAGAGCTGCTCAAACATGGTCACTCGTGTAACATCGATTTGTCAGAAGATCTGGGAGACAAAACAGTGGCCCAAAGAATGGACTCAATCACTCATCATCCCCCTGCCCAAAAAGGGAAATATGCGCCAATGCCAGAACTACAGAACAATAAGTCTCATTAGCCACACCAGCAAGATCATGCTCAGAGTCATATTGAATCGACTGAAGAAAGAAGCGGAAGAACACCTTGCGGAAGAACAAGCTGGATTTAGGGCGGGCAGAAGCACAGTAGAACAGATCTTCACCTGCCGGATAATGATGGAGAAACATCTGCAGCATCAGAGAGACCTGTTCCACAACTTCATAGACTTTAAAAAAGCATTCGACAGGGTGTGGCATAAGGGTTTGTGGCAGGTGCTAAGAAAGTTTGGCATAGAGGAAGGTCTCGTCCAAACCATCCAGGCGCTGTATAACACTGCCAGCAGCGCAGTTCTCCTCAGCAACCAGATAGGGGACTACTTCAAGACCACAGTTGGAGTCCGTCAAGGCTGCCTACTCTCTCCCGTGCTGTTCAATCTCTTCCTGGAGAACATCATGCGTGAAGCCCTCCATGACTTCCACTCCACTGTCTCCATCGGAGGAAGAACCATCAACAACCTGAGGTTCGCAGATGACATCGACCTGATGGGAGGCAGCAACGAAGAACTACAAGACCTGACCATGAAACTGGAAGAAAGTGCAGGTGCACACGGAATGGAAGTGAGCACAGAAAAAAGCAAAGTCCTGGTCAACAGCACAACCAACACCCATGCTGAAATCTACATGAACGGGCAACAGCTTGAAGAAGTGGACGCTTTCAAATACCTTGGCGCCACTCTCACCAAAGACGGTCGCTCTACAACAGAAATCAAGACCAGACTAGCGATCGCAACAGCAGCAATGGTAAAGCTAAACAAGATCTGGAAGAGCAGAGAGATCGGCTTTCCATCGAAGATGAAGCTGTACAAGTCCCTGGTGCTCCCCATCCTGCTGTATGGATGCGAGAGCTGGACCATGACAGCAGAGACCACCAAGAGAATCCAGACGTTTGAAACTAAATGCTTCAGGCGCTTGCTCGGGATCTCTTGGCAAGATCGGAAGACAAACGACTTTGTGTGGAGCCAAATAACAACACTCGCAGGCCCACAAGAACCCCTCCTGGCAACAGTCAAGAACAGGAAGCTGTCGTGGTTCGGGCATGTCACACGCCACAACTCACTGCCCAAAACGGTCCTCCAGGGTACACTGGGAGGCGGCAGACGAAGGGGACGACAAGCCAAATGCTGGATGGACAACATCAAAGAATGGACCAGGTTGGATGGCCCCACGCTGGTGCGACAGGCGGAGGACAGGACCGGTTGGCGACGGCTGGCTTCAAGAGTGTCTCTCATCTCTCCTCTACGCCCATCACGGGCAGGAGAATGATGATGATGATGATGATATATATATATATATATATATATATATATATATATATATATATCTACAGAGGAGAGAGGGGGGAGTGGGAGAGGGAGAGGCAGACAGACAGACAGACAGAGACAGAAATTCTGTAGGCTGTGTTTTCTCATGAAGTGACGAAGAGGTGTGAAATAAAACAAAAACAATTTACAGTCTTAAGTTATGCCAAATGACAGACCAGACAGACAAACAAGCAGGCAGACAAACAGACAGATAGACAGACAGGCAGGCAGACAGATCTATGAGCCTGATCCGTACGGCAACAGAAACAGATAGCATACGCACCCAGCAACAGACATACGGACAAACAAACAGACAGAAAGTCATAAGTACAGACAGACAGACAGACAAATAGATGGACAAACAATGGTACAGACATAAACAATGACAGATCAGCAGACAGACGGACAGACAGTGATACAAACACAGGGACAAAGGGACACACGAACAGATAAACAGACATAAAGACAAACAAATCGTCATACAGATATATACACAAACAGAGAGAGAGAAAGAGAGAGAGAGAGAGAGAGACAGAGAGAGAGACAGAGAGAGACAGAGAGAGACAGAGAGAGACAGAGAGACACAGACACAGAGAGAGAGAGAGAGAGAGAGAGAGAGAGAGAGAGAGAGAGAGAGGAGATAAGCATAAAACCAGACAGACGGACGAACCCACGGACGGATAGACAGACAAACAGACAACCATACAGGTATAAACGGTGACGAACAGACAGACGGATAAACAGACTGTCATACAGACATAGACACAGGCAGACAAGCAGGCAAACAAACAGTATTACAGACATAAACACAGCGAGACAGACAGACAGACAGACAGATAGGCAGACAAGTCATACTAGCATAAACACACTTAGACAAACACACGGACAAACTGATACATAACAGACAGCGTTACATAAATAAACAAAAACAGGCAGACAGAGACAGACAGACAGACAGACAGGCAGTGATTCAGACATAAACACAGTGAATCAGACACAGCCAGACAGCTAGAAAGAAGAATAATCGTACGAACATACACACAAACGAAAAAAGGCAGAACACAAACACTCACAAACAGACAGACAGACAGACAGACAGAAAGACAGAAGACAGACAGGCAGATAGACAAACAGACAAGCAGACAAACAGACATACATACAGACAAACAGACAAACAGACAAACAAACAGACACACAGAGTAACAAACAGACATACAGGCAGACATACAGACAGACAAACAAACAGACAGACATACAGACAGACAAACAGACAAACAGACAAACACACAGACACACAGAGTAACAAACAGACATACAGGCAGACATACAGACAGACAAACAGACACACAGACAAACAAACAGACACACAGACACACAGAGTAACAAACAGACATACAGACATACAGACAAACAGACAAACAGACAAACAAATAGACACACAGAAACACAGAGAAACAGACATACAGACAGACATACAGACATACAGACAGACTGCCAGACAGACAGACATACTGGCAGACAAACTGAATGAGAGACAGAAAGAAAGAAAGAAAGACAGGCAGGCAGGCAGGCAGGCAGTCAGACAGACAGAAGTTAGACAGACCGACAGAAAGACAGACAGACAGACAGGCAGGCAGACAGACATGCAGGTAGACAAACAGATGGACGGACTGGACTTTAAACCTGACCCGTGTGGCGACGACAAGAGATAGTACCCGCACACCTCGCGATTGTGTGCCACTGAATGATGCGGGCTTCTCTTTGTCTGTCTGTCTGTCTGTCTCTCCGCCTCTCTCTGTCTCTTTCTCTCTGTCCGTCTTATGTCTGTGTCTCTGTTTCTCTCTCTCTCGCTCGCTCTCTCTTATTCTCACTCTGATTCTCTCTCTCCTGTCTCTCTCCCCCCCTCTCTCATTCTCACTTGAGTCTCTCTCTCTCTCTCTCTCCCGTCTCTCTCCCACCTCTCAATCCCCAAAGACTTGGAGAGAGAGAGAGAGAGAGAGAGAGAGAGAGAGAGAGAGAGAGAGAGAGAGAGAGAGAGAGAGAGAGAGAGACGGAGAATGAGAGTGGGAGTGAGAGTGAGAGTGTGAGCGTCAGAGATACAGAGACATAGACAGAGAGCGACATACATAGAAAGAGAGAGAAGGAGAGAGGGAGTGAGAGAGAGAGAGAATAAGAGAAAGAGAGAAAGAGAGAGTGTGTGCGTGTGTGTGTATGTATGTGTGTGTGTGTTTGTGTGTGTGTGTGTGTTGTGTGTGTGTGTGTGTGTGTGTGTCTGTGAGAGAGAGAGAGAGAGAGAGACGGAGAATGAGGGTGAGAGTATGAGAGAGACAGAGACACAGGGCGACAGACTTAGAAAGAGAGAGAAAGAGAGAGAGAGAGAGACAGTGAGTGAGTGAGAGAGAGAGAGAGATAGAGTGAGAGAGAGAGAGAGAAAGAGACAGAGAAAGAGAGAGAGAGAGAGGTAGACGGAGAATGAGAGTGAGAGTGAGAGTATGAGAGAGACAGAGACAGAGAGCGACAGACATAGACAGAGAGACAGAGAGAGAGAAAGAGAAAGAGAGAAAGAGAGAGAGTGTGCGTGTGCGTGTGTGGTGTGTGTGTGCGTGTGTGTGTGTGTATGTATGAGTGTGTGTATGTGTGTGTGTATGTGTGTGTGTGTTTCAGAGAGAGAGATCGAAAGAGAGAGAGAGAGCGCGCGAGCGAGCGAGGGAGCGAGAGAGAGAGAGAGAGAGAGAGAGAGGGAGAGAGAGAGAGAGAGGGAGAGAGAGGGAGAGATAACATCATCAGCTGACAACAGATGCCAACAACCAGTCCATTAACACCCTACTGAGACCGGCCATCAGAGCCCCGCAGGTGTACATCACATTATGTCTAAAACACGCATTGATAATCAGCAAGATAACAACAACAGCAACAACAACAACAACAATCACTGCTACAACAGCATCAACGCCAACAACAATAACAACAGCTTGCAACAACTGTTACTACCACCCTTATAATTATACTACTACTACACATGATGGTAATGATGATGATGATGATGATGATGGTGATGATGATGATGAAGAATGCGAAGAAGAAGAAGAAAAAGAATGCGAAGAATGCGAAGAAGAAGAATGCGAAGAAGAAT
>JAPXFY010000013.1:83679348-83689348 GCA_030674185.1 Monoplex corrugatus | reverse complement strand
CTTCCTTCTGTGGCTCCAGTTTCAGTTTCAGTTTCTCAAGATGATGTCTCCGCGCTCGGAATGAATTCCATATACATAAGCGTCACAGGCGTGTAGTGATCATGACACAAGCCTTAGCCTGCACATAAACCCATAAGCTGGCCAGGTCCTGAGGCCCTTCCTAGACTATGTTTTACCTGGTCTATATGTTATTGCTTATCAGGAGGATGAGTAATAGAAGAGCAAAATATGAGTAGGAGGATGAGGAGTGTAAGAATGAATAATAAAATGAGTAATACCACAGATAAGTAGTACAATGGTGAGTAAGAGGATAAGTGATACAAAAGATGAGTAGGGATTTAAGTGGCACGAAGGATAAGCGATAAGGATGAGAAGCACAAAGAATGAGTAGGGAGATGAGCAGTATAAGTGATGATTAGAGGGATGAGTTGTGTAAAGGATGGATAGTACAAACGATGAGTCGTAAAAGGATGAGTAAGGGGAATGAATCGTACGTACCAAAATGGTAAGAGAATGAATCGTACATACCAAAAGGATAAGTAGGAAAATGAATCGTGCATACCAAAAGGATAAGTGGGAGAATGAATCGTACATACCAAAAGGACAAGTAGAATGAATCGTACATACCAAAAGGACAAGTAGAATGAATCGTACATACCAAAAGGATAAGTGGGAGAATGAATCGTACATACCAAAAGGACAAGTAGAATGAATCGTACATACCAAAAGGACAAGTAGAATGAATCGTACATACCAAAAGGACAAGTAGAATGAATCGTACATACCAAAAGGACAAGTAGAATGAATCGTACATACCAAAAGGACAAGTAGGAAAATGAATCGTACATACCAAAAGGATAAGTAGGAAAATGAATCGTACATACCAAAAGGACAAGTAGAATCAATCGTACATACCAAAAGGACAAGTAGAATCAATCGTACATACCAAAAGGACAAGTAGGAAAATGAATCGTACATACCAAAAAGATAAGTAGGAAAATGAATCGTACATACCAAAATGTTTGATATTGTTATTGTTGTTTAAAGCTTAGTCGACTGCAAACAGCGTATCAAGGTTATAACCCTCTCAAAACATACATAATACTTCAACAGGAAAAAAAAAGAAAAAGAAAAAAGAAAATTAAATACACATATCAGTGCATTCCCGCACATAATCTAAGGAGATGCCCCTGGCGTTGAACACTCCGTCTAATTTATCACAAAATGGATTAAAAAAAATAACCCTGAACACAAATTTAAACAACTAAGAACGCTAAAACACATTGCATTTCCCTGAACCAAAAATGCAATTTGTGCATATACCCAATTATCAATCCTAAGAGAAAGTACGTAAGACTTTATTGAACACATACAGGTGAATGGACCAGCAAGGCAGAAAATGATAGGAAGAAATGACAGAAAGCAAAGGAACAAGGCAGAAGAGAGAGACAAAAAGACGAAATTTCTATCACAAAATTTCCAGAAGATGGGGAAACTAGTTATTTTGAAAGAGTCCCAGACGTTCCCACGGGGGTACCGGACAGTTGAGTAAGAGGATGAATCGTACATAACAGTTGGATGTGGAAGAGGATGAATCGTACATAACAGTTGGATGTGGAAGAGGATGAATCGTACATAACAGTAGGATGTGGAAGAGGATGAATCGTACATAACAGTTGGATGTGGAAGAGGATGAATCGTACATAACAGTTGGATGTGGAAGAGGATGAATCGTACGTAACAGTAGGATGTGGAAGAGGATGAATCGTACGTAACAGTAGGATGTGGAAGAGGATGAATCGTACATAACAGTAGGATTAGCAAGAGGATGAATCGTACAAAGGATGAGCAAGAGGATGAGTAGTACAAAGGATGAGTAGGAGGATGAATAGTACAAAGGATGAGTAGGAGGATGAGTAGTACAAAGGATGAGCAAGAGGATGAATAGTACAAAGGATGCGCAAGAGGATGAGTAGTATAAAGGATGAGTAGGAGGATGAATAGTTCAAAGGATGAGTAGGAGAATGAATAGTACAAAGGATGAGTAGGAGGATGAGTATTACAAAGGATGAGTAGGAGGATGAGTACTACAAAGGATGAGCAAGAGGATGAATCGTACAAAGGATGAGCAAGAGGATGAATCGTACAAAGGATGAGCAAGAGGATGAATCGTACAAAGGATGAGCAAGAGGATGAATCGTACAAAGGATGAGCAAGAGGATGAATCGTACAAAGGATGAGCAAGAGGATGAATCGTACAAAGGATGAGCAAGAGGATGAATCGTGCAAAGGACGAGCAAGAGGATGAATAGTACAAAGGATGAGTAGGAGAATGAGTAGTACAAAGGATGAGTAGGAGGATGGGTAGTACAAAGGATGAGTAGGAGGATGAATCGTACAAAGGATGAGCAAGAGGATGAATTGTGCAAAGGACGAGCAAGAGGATGAATAGTACAAAGGATGAGTAGGAGGATGGGTAGTACAAAGGATGAGTAGGAGGATGAATCGTACAAAGGATGAGCAAGAGGATGAATAGTACAAAGGATGAGTAGGAGGATGAATAGTACAAAGGATGAGTAGGAGAATGAATAGTACAAAGGATGAGTAGGAGAATGAATAGTACAAAGGATGAGTAGGAGAATGAATAGTACAAAGGATGAGTAGGAGGATGAGTAGTACAAAGGATGAGTAGGAGGAATGAATAGTACAAAGGATGAGTAGGAGGATGGGTAGTACAAAGGATGAGTAGGAGGATGAGTAGTACAAAGGATGAGCAAGAGGATGAATCGTACAAAGGATGAGCAAGAGGATGAATCGTACAAAGGATGAGCAAGAGGATGAATGTACAAAGGATGAGCAAGAGGATGAATCGTGCAAAGGGACGAGCAAAGAGGATGAATAGTACAAAGGATGAGTAGGAGGATGGGTTGTACAAAGGATGAGTAGGAGGATGATGTACAAAGGATGAGTAGGAGGATGAATAGTACAAAGGTGAGAGTGAGTGTAAAGGAGAGATGAGGATAATGTACAAAGGATGAGTAGGAGGAGATGGTAGTACAAAGGATGAGTAGGAGATGAATAGTCAAAGGATGAGTAGGAGAATGAATAGTACAAAGGATGAGTAGGAGGATGGGTTAGTACAAAGGAGTGAGTAGGAAGTGAAGGATGGTAGTTACAAAGGATGAGTAGGAGAGATGATAGTACAAAGGATGAGTAGGAGAGATGAATAGTACAAGAGAAGGATGAATGTCAGGATGAGAGAGATGATGTAAAAGTACAAAGGATGATGTAGGAGAATGGAAATAGTACAAAGGATGAGTAGGAGGATGAGTAGTACAAAGGATGAGTGGAGGATGAATGTACAAAGGATGAGTAGAGGATGTCAAGGATGGTAGAGGATAGTACAAAGGAGAGTGATGAGTCAAAGGAGGATGGGATAGTACAAAGGATGAGTAGGAGATGAATAGTACAAAGGTATGAGAGGAGAAATGAATAGTACAAAGGATGAGTAGGAGGATGGGTAGTACAAAGGATGAGTAGGAGGATGAATGTACAAAGGATGAGTAGGAGAATGAATAGTACAAAGGATGAGTAGGAGAATGAATAGTACAAAGGATGAGTAGGAGAATGAATAGTACAAAGGATGAGTAGGAGATGAATAGTACAAAGGATGAGTAGGAGGATGAGTAGTACAAAGGATGAGTAGGAGAATGAATAGTACAAAGGATGAGTAGGAGGAATGGGTAGTACAAAGGATGAGTAGGAGGATGGGTAGTACAAAGGATGAGTAGGAGTATGTCAGTAGATATAGTACAAAGGATGAGTAGGAGAATGAATAGTACAAAGGATGAGTAGGAGGATGGGTAGTACAAAGGATGAGTAGAGGGATGAATTGTACAAAGGATGAGTAGGAGAATGAATAGTACAAAGGATGAGTAGGAGAGTGAGTAGTACAAAGGATGAGTAGGAGAATGAATAGTACAAAGGATGAGTAGGAGAATGAGTAGTACAAAGGATGAGTAGGAGGATGGGTAGTACAAAGGATGAGTAGGAGGATGAATTGTACAAAGGATGAGTAGGAGAGAATGAATAGTACAAAGGATGAGTAGGAGAATGAATAGTACAAAGGATGAGTAGGAGGATGAGTAGTACAAAGGATGAGTAGGAGAATGGGTAGTACAAAGGATGAGTAGGAGGATGGGTAGTACAAAGGATGAGTAGGAGGATGGGTAGTACAAAGGATGGAGTAGGAGAATGGGTAGTACAAAGGATGAGTAGGAGGATGAGTACTACAAAGGATGAGTAGGAGAATGGGTAGTACAAAGGATGAGTAGGAGGATGGGTAGTACAAAGGATGAGTAGGAGAATGAATAGTACAAAGGATGAGTAGGAGAATGAATAGTACAAAGGATGAGTAGGAGGATGAGTACTACAAAGGATGAGTAGGAGAATGGGTAGTACAAAGGATGAGTAGGAGGATGAATTGTACAAAGGATGAGTAGGAGAATGAATAGTACAAAGGATGAGTAGGAGAATGAATAGTACAAAGGATGAGTAGGAGAATGAATAGTACAAAGGATGAGTAGGAGAATGAATAGTACAAAGGATGAGTAGGAGGATGAGTAGTACAAAGGATGAGTAGGAGAATGGGTAGTACAAAGGATGAGTAGGAGGATGGGTAGTACAAAGGATGAGTAGGAGGATGGGTAGTACAAAGGATGAGTAGGAGAATGAATAGTACAAAGGATGAGTAGGAGGATGGGTAGTACAAAGGATGAGTAGGAGGATGGGTAGTACAAAGGATGAGTAGGAGGATGGGTAGGACAAAGAAAGAAAAAGAAAGAGGAAGCAGGATGACTAAAAAAATTTTTTTTTAAAAGGTGAGGGGGAGGGAGTGGAGAGAGAGAGGGGGGGGGGGACCCCAAATTAAAACAAAAAATTAAAAGCCAGAAGAAGAGCCCGGCAGGGGGAACAATTTGTCGCCGTCAACGGATGAGAACTGTTTCTCGTGCTCGCCACGCGCGCCGCCTTAGGAGCACCGCCCATTAGCCGTTGGGGTCCTCCTGGGAGTACAGGGGGAGAGGGTATAGAAACTGACAGGACAGGAGAGAGAGAGACAGAGAGAGAGACAGAGACAGAGACAGAGACAGAGACAGACAGACAGACAGGCAGACAGACAGAGACAGAGAGAGATACAGAACGAGAGAGAGAGAGAGAGAGAGAAAGAGAGAGAGAGAGAGAAAGAAGAGAGAGAAAGATACAGACAGAGACAGAGAGACAGAGACAGAGAGAGATAGAGAGAGAGAGGAGACAGGAGAGAGAGAGGAGAGAGAGAGAGAAAACGAGAGAGAGAGGAGAGAGATAGATACAGAGACAGAGACAGAGAGAGAGAGAAAGAGGAGAGACAGAGAGAGACACAGAGACAGAGACAAAGGGACAAAGAGAGAGACAGAGAGAGAGAGAGAAAGAGGAGAGAGAGAGAGAGACAGACAGACAGACAAACAGACAGACAGAGACAAAGACAGAGAGAGATACAGAGAGAGAGAAATACAGAGAGAGAGAGACAGACAGACAGACAGACAGAGACAGAGAGAGATACACAGAGAGAGAGAAAGAGGGAGAGAGAGAGAGAGAGAGAGAAAGATAGAGGGGAGAGAGAAAGATACAGACAGAGAGAGAGAGAAAGAGAGAGGGGAGAGAGAAAGATACAGACAGAGAGAGAGAGAAGGGTATAGTGAGGGATATGGGGGTGAGGTGGATGGTGTGAGTGAGGTAGGAGACTGAGAAGGGATGGTGGGGGAGACAGAGGACGGAGGGTGATGGAAACTCTTTAAGGTTCAGGTGGTGGGCATTGTGAATACCCGAGAAGAATTAGTTTTCAAAATACAAAACCATAGGACAAAGGTTTCATTCATTCATTCATTCAGTCAGTCAGTCAGTCAGTCAGTCAGTCACTCACTCACTCACTCACACACACACTCACTCACCCACTCACTCACTAAAGTAAAATAAAGTAAAGTATAAACCTAACCTAACCAAACCTAACCCAACTCAACTCAACTCAACTCAACTCAACTCAACTCAACTCAACTCAACTCAACTCAACTCAACTCAACTCAACTCAACTCAACTCAACTAACCTAAACTCAACTAAACTCAAGTAAACTCAAGTAAACTCAACTAACCTAAACTAACCTAACCTAAACTAAACTAAACTAAACTAAACTAAACTAAACTAAACTAAACTAAACTAAACTAAACTAAACTAAACTAAACTAAACTAAACTAAACTAAACTAACTAAACTAAACTAAACTAAACTAAACTAACCTAACTACCTAACCTAACCTAACCTAACCTAACCTAACCTAACCTAACCTAACCTAACCTAACCTAAACTAGACTAGACTAGACTAAACTAAACTAAACTAAACTAAACTAAACTAAACTAAACTAAACTAACCTAACCTAACCTAACCTAAATTAAACTAAACTAAACTAGACTAAACTAAACTACACTAAACTAAACTAAACTAAACTAAACAAACAAAGGAAAACAAAACAACAAAACAAAACAAAACAAAACAAAACAAAACAAAACTAAACTAAACTAAACTAAACTAAACTAAACTAAACTAAACTAAACTAAAAATGTGGTTATTGCAACATATGCCTGACTGGGAGGTCATAACTTTGAATCCTTATCAGTGAGAAAAAAGATAATGTGGGAATTCTAGGCCCTGACCATCTCATAGACATGCACAGAGCTACGGGCTCGTTAGAAAGACTGGAACCACACAGTCCAGTCTCATCGACTTTAATAATGATAATAATAATAATAATAATAATAATAATAATAATAATAATAATAATAACAATAATAATATCAATAACAATAATAATGATAATAATATAATAATAACAACAATAATAATGATGATAATAATAATAATAACAATAATGATAATAATGATAATGATAATGATGATAATAACAATGATAATAATAATAATTAATCACTTTAATATAATGCTATTCTCTTACACATAGGTAAAGACTCACTGCGCTTTACATTAATTAGATCATTTTTCCCAATCAGCCCTATGCCTAGAGGTCAATTATACTAACTCCCACTCCTAGTCCTCCCCCCCCCCCCCACACACACACCAGCACATCTGTTGCAAGCAAGTACTGATATATACACTACTGAATCAGAAAGATCAAAAATCATGTTTCATTACTGGTAGTATTTATCAAACAGATGAGTTTTGAGGCCCGCCTTGAAAGAAGAGAGAGATGATGAACAGCGGAGAGAAAAAGGCAGATCGTTCCAGACAAGTGGGGCCTGGCAACGGAAGGCTCGGCGTCCTATGGTTTTGTATTTTGATTTTGATTTTGTCAGAAGCTTCTGGTTGCTTGACCTGAGACTGCGTTCAGACCTGTATGTTTTAAGCACAGAAGAGAGGTAGACAGGCAAGGTACCATCAAAATGCCGATAAGCCAGAGCAGCTAGTTTATATTCTACTTTTGCTTCCACAGGGAGCCAGTGGAGCTGCTTCAATAGGTTGGTTGCTGAATGTGTCATGAAGGATGCTGCTCAAATTTTCTGATGAACATGCCAAACGTTGATAATTATCTCTCGGTTCTGGTAAACGCCAGGATTACCGCCAGTTATGTTAGGAAATTAAGTGCAGAGAACAGCCCTGCCACGCCCACCCTATCCAAAAGGGAACCACTCATCATTGATATCACCTTCATTCAAATGATGATAATCACCATCATCAGGTGCCCTGCCGCATGGCGTTGGCGATCATGGACTTTCATCTGTCCCTATCTCTCGTTGCCCCTAGCATCTTCCCCACCCTCCTCGTCCCAGCCACTCTGCAAGTCCGTCCAGCATTTTCTCCCTGGGTCTATCCGGTGCTCTCTTTCTCTCCAGCTTTCCTGTTGTGACCAGGTGCTCCAAATGCCCCTTCCTCATAAAATGGCCTATAAATGTTGCCTGTCTTTTCCTAATCATCCTTATGAGTGATCTACTTGTGTCTACCTCCATCAGACTGTCTCGTTTGTTTTCTTTGCTGTCCATGGAACTCTCAACATTCTTCTTAGAAACCACATCTCAGCTGCCTCAATCTTGTTCTGGCTTTGTTTGTTGATTGTCCATGCCTCGCATCCGTACAACAGTATTGGTTCTATATGATCATTATTTCAAAAACGAAATGTTACTGATTCTGTTGCCCTTGATATGTAGCTTTCATGGTGATCTTAGTTTCGGTACGTTTGGAGGAGTGTTGGAAAACGGAAATGAGCAGCATGAAGAAGGTGACGCAAGAGTGGTACAAGAACAATGTGTAAACAAAGTGTATGCAATCAATCAACATTTTAACTTTTGACGCATGGTGTGGGTGATGGTCACATTGACTGGACAGCCGGACACTTCTGTCTGCACTGTCCATAGCTATTAGAATACATGAATTGACTAATACATGCTCTACACTCCAATAAAATGAGGAAAGATTGTTGTTGGTTTTTTTTTATCTTTTTTTACCAAAAGTATCGTGGGATACGCTTAAACATCATATCAACACTGTAAGCATTAACCCTTTGACTCCCGCACCTTGTCCACCAGCATGCTGCAGTGTCAACCATGCTAGCAAAACAAAAACTTAAACCTTTGATTCTCTCACCCTATACACCAGCTTCCTGCAGGAAGCTGGTGGATAGGGTGAGGGAATCAAAGGGTTAAGTTTTTGTAGTTGGTGGATAGGGTGCAGGAGTCAAAGGGTTAAAGGAAGAATCACGACAAACCTTGATCATCATATCACAAGAACCAGAAAAAAAACACAAAAGAAGAATAAGAACGCGTATTTAATACAACAAGACAACACAGGCGCAAATTTTCGGCCAACTGGGTTTTGTCAAGCGTAATATTGTAAAATAATCAACATTTTCACACTGAACGGTGCAGCAAGAACGTTTCAGTCTTTTTCTCCTAATTTTTGTATCTGGTGTTTGTTTGTTTGTAATCTTACGTTTGACAAAGGCCAGTCACACTTGTTTTGGATTCAGTATATCACAGTTTACTGACCTGGCAGACAGTGATCAGGAACGCACCAAGTTTATTAACCCTTTGACTCCCGCAACCCTGTCCACCAGCATCCCGCATAGTCAACCATGCTGGCAAAGCAAAAATTTAACCCTTGGACTCCTTCAGCCTATCCACCAGAAAGCTGGCGAATAGGGTGAGGGAGTCGAAGGGTTAAGTTTTCACAGTGGGTGGATAGGGTGCGGGAGTCAAAGGGTTAAGTTTTCACGGTGGGTGGATAGGTGCGGGAGTCAAAGGGTTAAAAGACTAAATGAACCATCGACAAGATATGGCATGGACATCAGCACCGTGAAGACCAAGTTGATGGCCGACCACATCATCATCACTCTGATACTTACTGTCCATGGACTGAAGCTTAGAACAATTTAAGGATTCACTTACCTCGAATCTATCATTATCAACTTCCAGATATCCTTTCAAAGACAAAGAGACAACATCAGCAGTGTTCAGGCTGAAACCTGTATCGTCATCATCAAGTGCCCTG
Source organism: Monoplex corrugatus (assembly GCA_030674185.1). Lineage (NCBI taxonomy): Eukaryota > Metazoa > Mollusca > Gastropoda > Littorinimorpha > Ranellidae > Monoplex > Monoplex corrugatus. The sequence goes on along the minus strand of JAPXFY010000013.1, from coordinate 83,679,759 downwards.
CCGCATGGCGTTGACGATCAGGCCCTCCATATGCATCCATCCCTTGTCGCCGCAAGCACATCTTCCACACTCTATGTCTTCAGCCACTCTGCAAGTCCTCCAATATTTTTCCCTGGGTCTACCTGGTGTTCTCTTTCCCTCCAGCTTTCCTGTTGTGACCAGGTGTTCTACCTCCCCTTTCCTCATAAATGTTGCTTGTCTTTTCCTAATCTTCCTTATGAAGGATCTTGTGTCTGCCTCCATCAAGACTGTCTCGTTTTGTTTTCTTTGCTGTCCATGGAACTCTCAACATTCTTCTTAGAAACCACATCTCGGCTGCCACAATCTTGTTCTGGCTTTGCGTGTTGACTGTCCACGCCTCACAACCATATAACATTTATCGGTTCTATATAACATTCAAGAACTCTCTTC
>JAPXFY010000013.1:83654348-83666848 GCA_030674185.1 Monoplex corrugatus | reverse complement strand
GGTGGTGATGGTGGTGATGGTGATGATGGTGGTGATGGTGGTGATGGTGATGATGGTGGTGATGGTGGTGATAGTGATGGTGGTGATGGTGGTGATGGTGATGATGGTGATGATGGTGGTGATAGTGATGGTAGTGATGATGGTGATGGTGGTGATAATGGTGATGATGGTGATGGTGGTGATGGTGATGATGGTGTGGTGATGGTGATTGGTGATGATGGTGGTGATAGTGGTGATGGTGATGATGGTGGTGATGGTGGTGATAATGGTGATGATGATGATGGTGGTAATAATGATGGTAATTGGTATGGTGATGGTGATGGTGATGATGGTGGTGATGGTGATGGTGATGATGGTGGTGGTAATGGTGGTGATGGTTGGTAACATTAGTGATGCTAGTGGTGATGAAAGTGCTGGTGTTGGCGGTGATGGTGATGTTTGATGATAGTGATGGTGGTGGTGATGGTGGTGATAATGGTGTTGATGGTGATGGTGGTGATATTGATGGTGGTGATGATGGTGGTGATGATGGTGGTGACATTGACGGTGGTGATATTGATGGTGGTGATGATGGTGGTGATATTGACGGTGGTGGTGATGGTGGTGATAGTGGTGATAGTGATGGCTGTGGTAATGGTGATGTGGTGGTGATGGCAATGGGAATGGTGATGGTGGTGATGGTGGTGATGGTGATGGTGGTGATAGTGATGGTGGTGATGGTGGTGATAGTGATGATGGCTGTGGTAATGGTGATGGTGGTGATAGTGATGATGATAGTGATGGTGGTGATGGTGGTGATAGTGATGATGATGATGGTGATGATGACGATGACGGTGAAGGTAATAATAGTAATGATGGTAATGGTAGTAGTTATAGTGGTGATGATGGTGTTGATTATGCTGTATGTGTTAGTGGTGATGTTGGTGAGAGAGGTGATGGTAATGATGGTGATGATAATAATGATAGTGACGATGATGATAGTAGTAGTGATTTGGGAATGGAGATGATGGTGGTAATTGCAGTGATGATGGTGATGATAGTAATGATGGTGATGATGGTGATAACAGTAGTGATTTGGGAATGGTGATGATGGTGTTAATATCAGTGATGGCGGTGGTGATGGTGATTCTGGTGATAGTGGTGGTGGCGACGGAGATGATGGTAGTAGTGGTAGTGGCCATGGTGATGGTGATAATGGTTACGGTTGTGATAGCGGTGATGGTGATGATGTTAGAAGCGGTAGTGATGGTGGTATTGATGTGATGGTGGGGATTTGGGTGGTGATGATGTTGGTGGTGATGATGATGGTGTGATGATGTTGGTTTTACGATAATGGATTTAGTGATGATGGTGATTAGGATGAGCATGGTGGTAGTTGCGATGGTGATGTTGACGGCGTTCAAAGTGGTAATGGTGATTGGTGGTGGTGGTGGTTGATGATGATGATGACGAAGATGGTGGTGATCGTGATGGCAATAGTGATGGTGGTGATGATGTTGATACTGGTGATGTGATTATGTGATGGTGGTGACGGTGCTGGTGATTTGATGATGGTGATAATGTGATTATCTGATGGTGGTGACGGTGGTGGTGATGTTGATGATGGTGATGATGTTGGTGGTCGTGATGGTAGAGTTGGTGGTGTTGGTGTGGTGGTGGTGGTGGTGGTGATGGTAGTGGTGATGATGATGATGGCGATGGAGGTCGTGGTGTGATTGTATATGTGTACGTGTGTAGTGTGTGTGTGTGTGTGTGTGTGTGTGTGTGTGTGTGTGTGTACGTGTGGTTGTGTGTGTGTGTGTGTGTGTGTGTGTGTGAGTGTGTGTGTGATGTGTGTGTGTGGTGTGTGTGTATGTGTGTGTATGGTTGTGTGTGTGTGTGTGTGTGTGTGTGTGTGTGTGTGGTTGTGTGTGTTGTGTGGTGTGGTGTGTTGTGTATGGAGGTTGTGTGTGTGTGTGTGTGTGTGTGTGTGTGAGTGTGTGTGTGTGTGTGTGTGTGTGTGTGTGTGTGGTAGTAGTGGTAGGATGGTAGTGGTAGTGGGTGGTGTGTTGTGGTGTGTGTGTGGGTGTGTGTGTGGTGTGTGTGGTGTGTGTGTTGTGTGTTAGGGTGTTGTGTGTGTGTGTGGTGTGGTTAGTAGTGGTAATGATAATCATAATAGTGGTGGTGGTTTGTTGTAGTGTGTGTGGGGAGTGGTGGATGGGGGTGTATTATTAATGGAAATGATGATAGAAGTGGTGATGGTGGATTAGTGTGTGTGTGTGTGTGTGTGTGTGTGTGTGTGTGTGTGTGTGTGTGTTTGTGTGTAAGTGTGTGTGTGTGTGTATGTGTGTGGCGTATGTTGTGTGTCTGTGTATATGTGTATTTGTTTTGTATGTGTGTGTGTGTGTTTGTGTGTATATGTGTGTGTACGCATGTATGTGTGTGTGTGTGTGTGTGTGTGTTGTGTGTGTGTTGTGTGTGTGTGGGGTGTGTGTGCGGGTGGGTAGATGGGAGGTGTAATATTTGTGGAAATGATGATAGTAGTGGTGAGGGTGGGTTGCTTGTGTGTGTGTGTGTGTATGTATGTGTTGTGTGTATTATGTATGTATGTATGTGTGTGTATTTGTGTGTGTGTTATGTATGATATATATATGTGTATGTATGTTGTATGTATGTATGTATGTATGTTATGTATGTATGCATGTATGTATGTATGTGTTGTGTGTGTTGTGTGTGTGCACGTGCGCACAGCATATGTTATGGTGGTGGTTGTGTGCGCGCGTGCATGCTCGCACACGCATCTGTGTACAGGCTGTGTGTCAGTATGGAACAGGGAGAAAGGATAAAGTCTGGGAAGACAGGAAGAAGGATTTAAAGATGCGGGCAAGCTGAGGATTTAGAAAGACAAGACGTGCCTGAGTTTGCTGACGAAAATGGGGGTGGTGGTGGGAGATTGGGGTTGTGGGGTTTTGCGAACACGGGAGGGGGGGGGGTGTAGTGGTGGGAGCTGGTGTGAGGTGGGTGGGTAGGAGGATTTAAAGAATTCAGGGTGTGTGGGGGTGGGTGGGTGATGAGAATGAGGAGAAGTGTATCCTTGTGGGGGTGGTGGGGATTTAAAGAATTCAGGGTAAGGGGGGGTGAGAATGAGGAGAAGGGTAACCTTATTGGTGGTGGTGGTGGTGGTGGTGGGGGGGGGGGGTTACAGATATTGTGATCTCGTTTCTGGTCTGTTCACTCCCCCCTCACCCCTCTCCTTCTTCTTCCGGCCTCTATCTCTGTTTCCACCGTCTGTCGAGTGCATTTTGAAATAAAGAACGATTCGGACTGTCTGAATGTTCTATTTTTCATCCTCTCTGTTTTTGTTTGTTTGTTTGTTTGTTTGTTTTTGTGTTGTTTGTTTATGTGGGTGTGTGTTTGTGAGTGCGTGTATGTGGGTGTGTGAGAGTGAGAGAGAGAGAGAAAAGAGAGAGAAGAGAGAGAGAGAGAGAGAGAGAGAGAAAGGGGAGAGGGAACAGAGAAGGGGAGAGGAGAGAGAAAGAGAAGAAAGAGGAAAGAGAGAGAGAGAGAGTAAGAGAGAGAAAGAGAAAGAGAGAGACTACAACCGGATACCTCTCTCTCTCTCTCTCTCTCTCTTATCTATTATCTAGCTATCTATCTAGCTATCTAGCTATCTATCGAGTTATCTATCACTCTGTTCGTCTTTGGCTGTGTTTATGTCTTTCTCTCTGTGTTTCTCTTTGTCTGTCAGTCTGTCAGTCAGTCAATCTGTCTGTCTGTCTGTCTGTAGGTATTGTGATTTTTTTTTGCCTGTGGCTTGTGACTTTTTTCTATGTTCCTCTCTCTTTCTCTCTCTCTTAAGAGGGTATATTCTACAGTCGGTCATATGTTTACTCTGCTTTCATTTATTCAGAAACAGTTTTCTTGTAACAGAAAATTGTATATTGCTTTCATTGGTTTTGAAAAAGCATTTGATTCTATTGATAGAAATTTGCTTTGGCTAATTTTGTTGAAGAACGGTGTAAACGGTAAATTGTTTCAATGTATAAAGGCAATGTATCAAAAAGTTAAATGTTGAATCCGCTGTGGGCTTCATTTTACAGATTATATTCTGTGTATAACTGGAGTTAAACAAGGAGATGTTTGTAGCCCTGTGTTATTTTCTATGTTTATTAAAGAGCTTGCTCTGGAGGTTATCAGCAATGGGCGTCATGGGGCCAACTCTCCACAAGATTTGTCAGAATTGTTTATTCTTTTGTTGGCAGATGATGTGCTGTTGTTATCGTAAACGGTTGTAGGTTTACAGAGGCAGTTAAATACTCTACACAGAGCAGCAACTTCTTTGCATTTTAAGGTAAATTTGAACAAAAGTAATGTTGTCGTGTTTAGAAAGGGAGGATATTTAACGGCTAGAGAAAGATGGGTGTACAATGATATAGTTATGCCTGTTGTAAATGCATATAAATACCTGAGAATTTATTTTTCTACACGTTTGAGTTTTACTCTGGCTTGTAAAGATATTGCTAGCAGGGCAAAAAATGCATTGCTATGTGTGATGAAAAGATTCAATTCATTGAATGATAATTCATTTGATTTACGTATCAAAATATTTAACTCACAAATACAGCAAGTTTTGCTGTATGAAGCAGAAATTTGGGGATTAGATAAGGCAATTATGCATTGTGAAGCTGTACACTTATTTGCTCTGAAAGGATTTTTAGGACTGGATAAGCGGGCATCTAAAGATTTAGTTATGGAGAAACAAACAGATACCCATTGTTTTTTCATTCAGTTGTACGATGCATTCAATTTTGGTTAAAACTATTGCACATGGAAGACAATACACTGCCGAAAAAAATCATATCAAGATGCTATTTGATAAAGATTTTAAAGGTAAGAAGAACTGAGTAACTAGTATACGTATGTGTCTGAATGAATATGGGTTTGGTGGTGTTTGGTTTTTCCAAGGAGCTGGCGATGAGATACAGTTTATTCGTGATTTTTACGAAGATGATTGATTGTAGATGGCAAAAGTGGAATGACCATATACAGACAAGTGGAATGACATATACAGACAAGTGGAATGACATATACAGACAAGTGGAATGACCATATACAGACAAGTAAGTGAAAGATATGATTTTTACAGAACTGTCATTGATTCTCACAGTGTTAAACCATACATAAGCCTTGATCTGGATATTAATTTGAAAAAAAACAATAGCAAGATTTTGACTTGGTTTATCAATTTTGAAAGCCCATCAATTGAGATACAAGCAACACAGAGTCTGATTTGCTCTGTCCTATATATGCAAGCTGAAGAAGACGAAATACATTTTGTCCTGTGTTGTCCAGCTTTAAATGAAATCCGTTCAAGGTTTATCCCTCAAAAGTATTATAGATGCCCAAATATGTTTAAACTGTGTTTGTTAATGTGTTCGACTCGTTTCGATTACATTAAGAATTTTGGTTTGTTCCTCCTTAACCCATTGACTCCCGCACCCTATCCACCAACTGCAAAAACTTAACTCTTTGATTCCCTCACTCTGTCTGCCTCTGTCTCTCTGTTTCTGTGTGTGTATGTGTGTGTATGGTGTGTGTGTGTGGTGTGTGTGTGTGTGTGTGTGTGTGTGTGTGTGTCTGTCTGTCTGTCTGTCACTCTCTCTCTCTCTCTCTTACCATTTCTCTCATCACCCTTCTCTCTCCCACTCCCGTCTCTGTCTCTCCTTGCCATCTCATTCTCCATCTCCACCCCACTCCCCATCCACCCGCCTCTTTCTACCCCTCTAGCACTCTCTTTTCTCTCTCTCTCTCTCTCTAAGACAGAAGCAAGAACGAGAATTCATTTTCACCGCGCCTGGATCGATGATGGCTCAAAGGTACCACGAAATAGAGAAACCGGATGGAAACAGGAGCTGGCGTACGGTCGGTGATGGCTCTCTCTGTCTCTGCTCACTGGCTAGCGGCATTCACCTCGTCGAAAGAGACGGCGGAAGGAAGCACGGAAGGAAGGAAGAGAGGAAAGACAGAGGAGGAATAGGAGAAAAAGCAGGAAGGAGAGGCTCCGTTATCGTCGAAGGCTTTTTTCAAGGGTTTAAAAGTCTACAGACTTTGTTTGCCTACCCACCATAGTTTGCAATCAATACGTCAATGTTTTGGTCCCTTTGTTTTTGTCATCGTTCACGTTGAAGGAATAGAGAAGGAGAGAGAAGGAGGAGAAAGGAAAAAAAAAAAGTCACGGTGGTGTAGTGGTTAGCGCAACGGACTACCAACTGAAAGGTTGTGGGTTCGAATCCCTTCAAAATTCACTGTGGGATTTTTGGCTCTAACCAGAGTTAGGGCGTGCTACGGGCTCATTGGGAAGACTGGGAACACACAGTCGGGTCTCATCCACTTCACGGATGCGTCATCGAGGGTGTTGCTTAACGCTTCTGACCAGCACCGCAGGTGTTTGTATTTCTCGGGCCTGGTTGACTCCAGGGATATATTATGATATAAAGCGCAGAGTACAGCCCCGTCACGCAGTCTCAATCCTAGATGGAACTCCATAGCATCATGGTTATCATCCTCATCGACATCATCATTATGGCATTGTAGATAAAAAAAAAATGTGCCAGCTTCTGTGACCATTAAGGAGGTGAAGAAAATGGGACAAAAAACAAACAAACAAACAATACAAAAAAAAAACTGAGCACAAAGGTAACCTCCCTGAGTGCAATGATCCTAAACAAAAAAAACAAAACAAAAAATCAACAACAAAAATGGACGAAGAAGGAAAAAGGAGGAAGACAGAAAACGGAAAACAGGGAGAAAGAGAGTGAAGAGAGAGAGAGAGAGAGAGAGAGAGAGAGAGAGAGAGAGAGAGAGAGAGAGAAAGAGAGAGAGAGAGAGAGAGACAGAGAGAGAGAGACAGAGACAGAGAGACAGACAGACAGACAGACAGACAGAGACAGAAGATGGAAAAGGATGAAGAAGAAGGAATAGATGAAGGATTTTAAAATTACGGAGTTTGGAGTTTGTTTAAGAGGGATTCATCGCACTAGGACAACAGGGAGAAAGAGAGTGGAAGAGAGAGAGAGACAGACAGAAGATGGAAAAGGATGAAGAAGAAGGAATAGCTGAAGGAGTGTAAGGGGTTTGGAGTTTATTCAAGAGGGATTCATCGCTCTTGGACAATTCCATTTGCGCTCCTCCCAAATCTGCCGACTAATATCTGGCAGACTCCCTGAGCCTATGCCAAACCCTATGCGCTGGCAAAGTCTTGAACTGAGAAGCGGAAAGGGGAATACGGGAGTGGGGGTGGGGTAGAGACCTATCAAACACTAAGCTGACACCACCAGAATGATGGAAACATTAAGATGGACAGCCAACAGGCCAGTGGACTATCAAACACTAAGCTGACACCACCAGAATGATGGAAACATTAAGATGGGCAGCCAACAGGCCAGTGGACCTATCAAACACTAAGCTGACACCACCAGAATGATGGAAACATTAAGATGGACAGCCAACAGGCCAGTGGACATATCAAACACTAAGCTGACACCACCAGAATGATGGAAACATTAAGATTGACAGCAAACAGGCCAGTGGACCTATCAAACAGTAAGCTGACACCACCAGAATGATGGAAACATTAAGACGGACAGCAAACAGGCCAGTGTTTAAACTTCATTTTTGTTGTTTGTGTGTGTGTTTATTTATGGTCCAAATCGCACAATTTTCGGTAGGCATGTGCAACTATGCCTTAGTGACAAAGTCATAAAATTTAATGGACGTGGTACACACAATGACGGAGTTGTGGTCATTTATGTGAAAGTATGGGTGATTTTTCACCCAGAAGGTATGGGGAAGGTGCGAGCTGGGACTGAATTCAAGATATCATGTCCTGAGTCCCCACGGCTCTGACAAAGGAGGAGAGTACTTGAAGAAGGACAAAGAAAGAAACAAAGAAAGAAACAAAAGAAAGAAAGAAGAAACAAAGAAACAAAGAAAGAAACAAAGAAAGAGGACGAAGAAGGCAAAGAAAGAAGGAACTGGATGAAAAAGAAGAAGAAGAGATAGAGAAAGAACAAAGAAGGGAGAGAAAAAAAAGAGAGGAAGAAGAAAAAGAGGATGAATAAGGAGGAGGAAGAGGAGGAAGAAAAAAAGGAGGAAGGAAGAAAAAAGAGAATGAAGATGGAGAAGGAGGGATAAGGAAGAAGGAAGAGGATTAAGAAGGAAGACGATGGAGGAGGAAGAGGAAAGAGAAGGAGGAAGACGAAGAAGGAAGACAAGGGAGAAATATATTGATAAATGAAGAGAAAGCAGGAAGAAAGAGAAAGGACGAAGAATGAAGAAGAGGGGGAAAAGAAAGAAGAAGAAAGGACGAAGAAGAAAGAAGAAAGAGAATGAAGAAGGAGAAAGGGAAAAAGAAAGAAGAAGAAAGAAAGAAAGAAAGAAAATGGAGAAGGAGAAGGAGCAAGAGAAAAAAGAAGAAGAAAGAAAGAAAGAAAGAAAATGAAAAAGAAGAAGGGGAAAAAGAAAAAAGAAAAAGAAAGAAGAAAGAATAAAGAAGGAGAGAAGGGAAGAAAAAAAAAGAAAGAAGAGAGAGGATGAAGAACGAAAAGGGGAAAGAGAAAGAAGAAGAAGAAAGAAGAAAGAGAATGAAAAAGAAGAAGAAGGAAAAGACGAAAAAGATAAAAAAAAGAAGAAAGAAGAAACAGGATGAACAAAGAAAAGGGGAGAAGAAAGAAGGAAGAAACTGAAGAAGGAGAAGTGGAAAATGAAAGAAGAAGAAGAAGAAAGATGAATGAAGGTGAACAAGGAGGAGGACGCAGAAGACAGAAGGAAGAAGATGAAGAAAGAGGAGGAATAATAAGGAAGAGGATGAAAGAAGAGAAACGATAAAGAAGGAAGAGGAGCGGAAAGGAGGAGGGGGAAAAAGAGGAAGGAAACAGGAGAAAAAGGGGAAAAAGATGAAAAAAGACGAAAAAAAGAAAAGAAATGAAACATTATTTTACAAATGGTATAGATTTCAGCACATAAGTCAGCTAAATACATTTCATCCGATATCACTCATAGTGAAAAGACGTTAAATCAAAGAACAAGCAAATACATTTGTCGTTTTTAATGTACTTACACTTAAACAAAAGAAAACAGTATACTGCTATACAAATAGAAATCAAAGATATTGGACGAACAAAACAACAATGAAAAGAAGGAGAAAGAAGCGAAGGGGGAAGAAGAAGGAGAAGAAATGAGAAAGAGGAGGCAGCAGGAGAAAGACAGAAGAGGAGAAGGAAGAGAAAGGAAGGAGGAAGAAACAGGAAGAGGAAAAAAGAGAAAGAAGGAGGAAGGAGAAGGAAGAAAGAAGAGGAGAGAAAAAAGAGAAAAGAGGAAGAAGGATAAGATAAGAAGATGGAGGAGAAAAAGAGGAGCAATTTCAATTTCAATTTCTCAAGATGACGTCTACGCGCTCGGAATGAATTCCATATGCACTAACGTCACAGGCGCCATGTGATGGAGAAGATCCAGAATGAACACGGCACCAGCCTTAAGCCTGCACTTAAACCCATGGGCTGGCCAGGTCCTGAATTCCTTCCTGGATAGTTCCATAACCTTGGGGTCGTACGGCAGTGATGTGGCAGAGACCTCAACTTTTCCCGGGGTCCGCATCACGAGGGCGGCGCCCATCCCCTCTCCCTCGCTTTGAATATATATTCATATTCACATTCTCCTTAATCTTTGATATTGTGTTCGACAAAGAGGGAGGGGGAGAGAGATGAGGGGAGGGAGAGGGTGAGAGAGGGGTGAAAGAGAGAGTGAGAGAGAGTAAGAGCATGTGTGTACATTTGTTTATGCGTTCTTGTTCCTGTATGTGTTTTAATGCGAATGCCAAAACAATTTCCCTTTGTGATGTTCTGGGCTAAATAAAATCTTGTATCTTGTATCTTGTATCTTGACCAAGACTTCAGAAGGCTAATTGGTCTTCAAGGGGTGGGACCTGGGAAATCAACTTATCTCTCCAATGTTTCATACCAAGGCAGCCGTGTAATGCCCTGCGCTTCACGATTTTCAACTGCCGTGGGATCTTTAGCGTGCGTAGCCAGAAGGCATGCAGATCCCACTCGTTTTTCGTCCCCTTCCGAATGACGTGACAGAACAAAATGGAGAAAGAAGGAGAAGAGGGTAGAAAGAAGATGAGAAGACTGACGAATGGGAGGTCGTAGAAAACATGGTAAAGTTTGGAGTTTGGAGTCGGTTCAAAACTGATTTACCATTCTCGTGCAGTTCCATATGCACTCCGGCTTAGTTTGCCGGTAGTTATCTGGCAAATTCCTTGATCCTGCACAAAACCCTATGCCTAGGAAAAGTCTTGGAATGCGGAAGGGAAGGGGAACTATGAAACACTGGCACCGCCAGAATGACTGACAGCATTGAGATGGGCAGTGAACAAGCCAGTTTTTTTCTGTTGTGGTGGTGATGGAGAGTGATTGAGCTTGAGACACGAGATCTAGTAGTCAACGATTCTGTCAATTGAGCCATCATGTTCACAAGTAAATAAGGTTGGTTCAGGTAGCTTGGTTCAGGTTGGGAGCTTGGTTCAGGTTGGGAGCTTGGTTCAGGTTGGGAGATTGGTTCAGGTTGGAAGATTGGTTCAGGTTCGGAGACTGGTTCAGATCGGGAGACTGGTTCAGGTCGGGGTGTTTGTGGTTGGTTCAGGTTGGGAGCTTGGTTCAGGTTGGGAGCTTGGTTCAGGTTGGGAGATTGGTTCAGGTTCGGAGACTGGTTCAGGTTGGGAGATTGGTTCAGGTTGGGAGATTGGTTCAGGTTCGGAGACTGGTTCAGGTCGGGAGATTGGTTCAGGTCGGGGTGTTTGTGGTTGGTTCAGGTTGAGGTATTGACGCTGGTGCAGGTTTGAGGTTGTGTTTGAGGTTGGTTCAAGTTTGGATCTTTGAGGTTAGTTCAGGTTGGGATCTTTGAGGTTGGGTCTGGTTTGAGGTTGTGTTTGAGGCTGGTTCAGGTTGGGGTGTTTGAGGATGGTTCAGATTGAGGTGTTTGGGGTTGGTTCAGGTTGGGATGTTTCTGGTTCGTTCAGGTTGGGAGATTGGTTGAGGTTGGGATCTTTGAGGTTGGTTGAGGTTGGGGTATTTGAGGTTGGTTTAGGTTGGGGTGTTTGAGGTTGGTTCAGGTTGGGGTAACTGAGGTTGGTTCAGGTTGGGTTCTTTGATTTTGGTTCATGTTGAGGTATTGAGGTTGATTCAGGTTGGGGTGCTTGAGGCTGGTTCAGGTTAGGATCTTTGAGGTTGGTACAGGTTTGAGATTGTGTTTGAAGTTGGCTCAGGTTGGGATCTTTGAAGTGGGTTTATGTTGAGGTATTGAGGTTGGTTCAGGTTGGGGTGTTTGAGGCTGGTTCAGGTTGGGGTGTTTGTGGTTGGTTCATGTTGAAGTATTGAGGTTGGTTCAGGTTGGGGTGTTTGAGGCTGGTTCAGGTTGGGGTGTTTGTGGTTGGTTCATGTTGAAGTATTGAGGTTGGTTCAGGTTGGGTGTTTGAGGTTGGTTCAAGTTGAGGTTTTGAGGTTGGTTCAGGTTGGGGTGACTGAGGCTGGTTCAGGTTGGGGTGTTTGTGGTTGGTTCATGTTGAAGTATTGAGGTTGGTTCAGGTTGGGGTGTTTGAGGTAGGTTCAAGTTGAGGTTTTGAGGTTGGTTCAGGTTGGGGTGACTGAGGCTGGTTCAGGTTAGGATCTTTGAGGTTGGTACAGGTTTGAGATTGTGTTTGAAGTTGGCTCAGGTTCTGATGTTTGAGGTTGGTTCAGGTTGGGATCTTTGAGGTTGATTCTGGTTGGGATCTTTGAGGTTAGTTCAGGGGTTAGGGTGTGTTTGAGGTTGGTTCAGGTTGGGGTGTTTGAGGTTGGTTCAGGTTGGGATCTTTGAAGTGGGTTCATGTTGAGGTATTGAGGCTGGTTCAGGTAGGGGTGTTTGTGGTTGGTTCATGTTGAGATATTGAGGTTGGTTCAGGTTGGGGTGTTTGAGGTTGGTTCAGGTTGGGGGTTTGAGGTTGGTTCATGTTGGGGGTGTTTGAGGTTGGTTCAGGTTGGGATCTTTGAGGTTCTTTTAGGTTGAGGGCTCTGAAATCAGTGATTCGTGGGAAACTGAAGTCCCCCTGACAGTGAGGGAGGGAAAGCCAAGGAATCTGGGAAAATTTGTTTTCACAGTACTACCTTGTACCCGAGAACAGGAACGATAACGATCATGTTGTGGAGTATCATTTTTAATAGAGATTGTGCATCAAGGTTGCACTCTACTCTTTCTATACATTATGATCTTTCTAGCTTCAACCAGGCCCGAGAGATACAGAATCTGTGGTGTTGGTCAATAATTTGAGCAGCGCCTTCAATGATAAAACTGTAAAATGAATGAGACTGGGCTGTGTTGGTCTAAGGTTTCCATGTCTCCATGACACGCTCAACTGAGGGGAAAACCCAACTAATGCCAAAAGAAAAAAAAAGAAGAAAAAAAAAAAGAAAGAAAATCGCAAACTG
>JAPXFY010000013.1:83639348-83649348 GCA_030674185.1 Monoplex corrugatus | reverse complement strand
GTACAGTCTTTTGATCTTTGCCAACCATTGGTACAGTCTTTTGATCTTTGCCAACCGTTGGTACAATCTTTTGATCTTTGCCAACCACTGGTACAGTCTTTTGATCTTTGCCTACTACTGGTACAGTCTTTTGATCTTTGCCAACCGTTGGTACAGTCTTTTGATCTTTGCCTACTACTGGTACAGTCTTTTGATCTTTGCCTACTACTGGTACAGTCTTTTGATCTTTGCCTACTACTGGTACAGTCTTTTGATCTTTGCCTACTACTGGTACAGTCTTTTGATCTCTGCCAACCGTTGGTACAGTCTTTTGATCTTTGCCTACTACTGGTACAGTCTTTTGATCTTTGCCAACCGTTGGTACAGTCTTTTGATCTTTGCCTACTACTGGTACAGTCTTTTGATCTTTGCCTACTACTGGTACAGTCTTTTGATCTTTGCCAACCACTGGTACAGTCTTTTGATTTTTGCCTAACACTGGTACAGTCTTTTGATCTTTGGCAACCACTGGTACAGTCTTTTGATCTTTGCCTACTACTGGTACAGTCTTTTGATCTTTGCCTACTACTGGTACAGTCTTTTGATCTTTGCCAACCATTGGTACAGTCTTTTGATCTTTTCCAACCATTGGTACAGTCTTTTGATCTTTGCCAACCACTGGTACAGTCTTTTGATCTTTGCCAACCGTTGGTACAGTCTTTTGATCTTTGCCAACCATTGGTACAGTCTTTTGATCTTTGCCAACCACTGGTACAGTGTTTTGATCTTTGCCAACCACTGGTACAGTCTTTTGATCTTTGCCAACCATTTGTACAGTCTTTTGATCTTTGCCAACTACTGGTACAGTCTTTTGATCTTTGCCAACCATTGGTACAGTCTTTTGACCTTTGTCAACCGTTGGTACAGTCTTTTGATCTTTACCAACCATTGGTACAGTCTTTTGATCTTTGCCAACCACTGGTACAGTCTTTTGATCTTTGCCAACCACTGGTACCGTCTTTTGATCTTTGCCAACCATTGGTGCAGCCTTTTGATCTTTGTCAACCATTGGTACAGCCTTTTGATTTTTGCCAACCATTGGTACAGCCTTTTGATCTTTGCCAACCATTGGTACAGTCTTTTGATCTTTGCCAACCATTGGTACAGTCTTTTGATCTTTGCCAACCATTGGTACAGTCTTTTGATCTTTGCCAGCTACTGGTACAGTCTTTTGATCTTTGCCAACCATTGGTACAGCCTTTTGATCTTTGCCAACCATTGGTAGAGTCTTTTGATTTTTGCCAACCATTGGTACAGCCTTTTGATCTTTGCCAACCATTGGTACAGTCTTTTGATCTTTGCCAGCTACTGGTACAGTCTTTTGATCTTTGCCAACCATTGGTACAGTCTTTTGATCTTTGCCAACCATTGGTACAGTCTTTTGATCTTTGCCAACCACTGGTACAGTCTTTTGATCTTTGCCAACTATTGGTACAGTCTTTTGATCTTTGCCAACTATTGGTACAGTCTTTTGATCTCTGCCAACCACTGGTACAGTCTTTTGATCTTTGGCAACCATTGGTACAGTCTTTTGATCTCTGCCAACAACTGGTACAGACATTTGATCTTTGGCAACCACTGGTACAGTCTTTTGATCTTTGCCTACTACTGGTACAGTCTTTTGATCTTTGCCTACTACTGGTACAGTCTTTTGATCTTTGCCAACCACTGGTACAGTCTTTTGATCTTTGGCAACAACTGGTACAGTCTTTTGATCTGTGCCAACCACTGGTACAGTCTTTTGATCTTTGCCTACTACTGGTACAGTCTTTTGATCTTTGCCTACTACTGGTACAGTCTTTTGATCTTTGCCAACCATTGGTACAGTCTTTTGATCTTTGCCAACCGTTGGTACAATCTTTTGATCTTTTCCAACCACTGGTACAGTGTTTTGATCTTTGCCTACTACTGGTACAGTCTTTTGATCTGTGCCAACCACTGGTACAGTCTTTTGATCTTTGCCTACTACTGGTACAGTCTTTTGATCTGTGCCAACCGTTGGTACAGTCTTTTGATCTTTGCCTACCACTGGTACAGTCTTTTGATCTCTGCCAACCGTTGGTACAGTCTTTTGATCTTTGCCTACTACTGGTACAGTCTTTTGATCTGTGCCTACTACTGGTACAGTCTTTTGATCTTTGCCAACCACTGGTACAGTCTTTTGATTTTTGCCTACCACTGGTACAGTCTTTTGATCTTTGGCAACCACTGGTACAGTCTTTTGATCTTTGCCTACTACTGGTACAGTCTTTTGACCTTTGCCTACTACTGGTACAGTCTTTTGATCTTTGCCGACTACTGGTACAGTCTTTTGATCTTTGCCGACTACTGGTACAGTCTTTTGATCTTTGCCAACTACTGGTACAGTCTTTTGATCTTTGCCAACCATTGGTACAGTCTTTTGATCTTTGCCGACTACTGGTACAGTCTTTTGATCTTTGCCTACTACTGGTACAGTCTTTTGATCTTTGCCAACCATTGGTACAGTCTTTTGATCTTTTCCAACCGTTGGTACAGTCTTTTGATCTTTGCCAACCACTGGTACAGTCTTTTGATCTTTGCCAACCGTTGGTACAGTCTTTTGATCTTTGCCAACCATTGGTGCTGCCTTTTGATCTTTGCCAACCATTGGTACAGCCTTTTGATCTTTGCCAACCATTGGTACAGCCTTTTGATCTTTGCCAACCATTGGTACAGTCTTTTGATCTTTGCCAGCTACTGGTACAGTCTTTTGATCTTTGCCAACCATTGGTACAGTCTTTTGATCTTTGCCAACCATTGGTACAGTATTTTGATCTCTGCCAACCATTGGTACAGTCTTTTGATCTTTGTCAACCATTTGTACAGTCTTTTGATCTTTGCCAACCATTAGAACAGTCTTTTGATTTTTGACAACCATTGGTACAGTCTTTTGATCTTTGCCAACCATTAGAACAGTCTTTTGATTTTTGACAACCATTAGTACAGTCTTTTGATCTTTGCCAACCACTAGTACTGTGTTTTGATATTTGCCAACAATTGGTACAGTCTTTTGATCTTTGTCAGCCACTGGTACAGTCTTTTGATCTTTGTCAACCATTGGTACAGTCTTTTTGATCTTTGCCAACCATTGGTACAGTCTTTTGATCTTTGCCAACCCTTGGTACAGTCTTTTGATCTTTGTCAGCCACTGGTACAGTCTTTTGATCTTTGTCAACGATTGGTACAGTCTTTTGATCTCTGCCAACCACTGGTACAGTCTTTTGATCTTTGCCAACCACGGGTACAGTCTTTTGATCTTTGCCAACCATTGGTAGAGTCTTTTGATCTTTGTCAGCCACTGGTACAGTCTTTTGATCTTTGTCAACGATTGGTACAGTCTTTTGATCTCTGCCAACCACTGGTACAGTCTTTTGATCTTTGCCAACCACGGGTGCAGTCTTTTGATCTTTGCCAACCATTGGTAGAGTCTTTTGATATTTGCCAACCACTGGTACAGTATTTTGATCTTTGCCAACCATTGGTACAGTGTTTTGATCTTTGCCAACCATTGGTACAGTCTTTTGATCTTTGTCAACCACTGGTACAGTCTTTTGATCTTTGCCAACCACTGGTACCGTCTTTTGATCTTTGCCAACCATTGGTGCAGCCTTTTGATCTTTGTCAACCATTGGTACAGCCTTTTGATCTTTGTCAACCACTGGTACAGTCTTTTGATCTTTGCCAACCATTGGTACAGCCTTTGATCTTTGTCAACCATTGGCACAGTCTTTTGATCTTTGCCAACTACTGGTACAGTCTTTTGATCTTTGCCAACCATTGGTACAGTGTTTTGATCTTTGCCAACCATTGGTACAGTGTTTTGATCTTTGTCAACCACTGGTACAGTCTTTTGATCTTTGCCAACCATTGGCACAGTCTTTTGATCTTTGGCAACCACTGGTCCAGTCTGTTGATCTTTGCCAACCACTGGTACAATCTTTTGATCTTTGCCAACCACTGGTACCGTCTTTTGATCTTTGCCAACCATTGGTGCAGCCTTTTGATCTTTGTCAACCATTGGTACAGCCTTTTGAACTTTGTCAACCACTGGTACAGTCTTTTGATCTTTGCCAACCACTTGTACAGTCGTTTGATCTTTGCCAACCACTGGTACAGTCTTTTGATCTTTGCCAACCATTGGTACAGCCTTTGATCTTTGCCAACCATTTGTACAGTTTTTTGATCTTTTAAAAACCACTTGCTTACTTGCTTGCTTGCTTACATACTTGCTTCCTTCCTTCCTTCCTTACTTAATTACTTACTTACCTATCTTTGATTAACAAAATGTTGGCTTCACCTAGTTGATAGCTGAGCATTTGGGCATTGACTGGGGGCGGGGGGTTCTGTCATGTGAGACGAGTCTATACAGTTGTGTTGTGATTCAGACCTTTAATTATATATTTATTTACTTTATATACATGTTCCTTTTCGACGGTAAGATACGTACATACATATGTCATTTACATGTAGCCAATATTTTTCCAGTGGTAGGCTGATAAAATACCAGCATAGGTGAAACATAGTCTAGGTAGGGCCTCAGGACCTGGCCAGCTCATGGGTTTATGTGCAGGCTTAAGACATGTGCCATGATCACCATACAAGTGGCACATGTGACGTTAGTGCATATGGAATTCGTTCCGAGCGCGGAGACGTCGTCTTGAGAAACTGAAACCTGGGCTCATATATAGACTAGCTCAGAAAAGACAGGCATTGGAAATCTTCCTAGCTGCCTTACACGCTGATGATAATTATAAAGAGCAAAAAGTTAATAAGCAAATATTGTATGTATTTCTCTCCTCTCTCATAGTTGTGTGTAGGATAGTTGCAGAGTATAAAGGTAGGCTTGGGCGCTCCTTTTTTTGAGGAGTGTTCTGAGCTTACTGTTTTTGTACTTTGTATCTGCTTCTATGCTAGCTGAATGGGTAGCGCAAACTGTGTTAGATTTGAGAAGTTCTATACAACATGGGAGATAATTCGCAAGAGTTATGTCCTTTGAATAATATTATAAAAATTCTCCCTGCTTCCCTCTTATTTCTTTGGTATTACCTATATGCCTTGGAAGCAACCATGTATATGCTCTGTCTAGTCTATGTGTGTGTGTTTGGTCAGTTCAAGAATAAAAAACTATGTCAATCTTAAACATAAGACCAATATATTGTATGTATTTCTCTCCTCTCTCATAGTTGTGTGTAGGGTAGTTGCAGAGTATAAAGGTAGGCTTGGGCGCTCCTTTTTTGAGGAGTGTTCTAAGCTTACTGTTTTTGTACTTTGTATCTGCTTCTATGCTAGCTGAATGGGTAGCGCAAACCGTGTTAGATTTGAGAAGTTCTATACAACATGGGAGATAATTCTCAAGAGTTATGTCCTTTGATTAATATTATGAAAATTCTCCCTGCTTCCCTCTTATTTCTTTGGTATAAGCAAATGTCCGATAAAATGTGGGTAGGTTTAGGTGGAGCGCATGCGGGATTGTACAAGTGCACTGAATCCTTTTCGGCCAGATTCCAAACTCTATAAAGCGCTTGGCCCAACTGAGACAAAGCTTTCAGTGCGAGCGTAGGCCTTCTCCCCTATCCCCCGGACCGCCCCCCCCCCTCCTGGTCCCCCTAATTTCATTTGTCTTTCATCAATGATTTCTGTGGAGAAAGAAGATGAGAAATAATGGGAAGAGAGTGGTCTGCGAGAAATCATATTAATTGACGAAGAACTAGTCTCGGAGAAGCCGGCATGGAATGAAATGGAGGGAAGGGAAAAGATGGTGGTGGTGGTGTGTTGTGTGTGGTGTGTGTGTGTGTGTGTGTGTGTGTGTGTGTGTGTGTGTGTGTGTGTGTGTGTGTGTGTGTGTGTGAGTGTGTGTGTGTGTACGTGTGGTGTGGTTGTGGTGTGTGTGTGATGTGGTGTGTGGTGTGTGTGTGTGTGTGTGTGTGTGTGTGTGTGTGTGTGTGTGTGTGTGTGGTGTGTTGTGGTGTGTGTGTGTGTGTGTGAGTGTATGTGTGTGTGTGTGTGTGTGTGTGTGTGTGTGGTGTTTGTGCGCGTGTGTGAGCGCGCACGTGTGTGTGCATGTGTGTGTGTGAGTGCGTGTGTGTTTGTGGTGTGTGTGTGGTGTGTGTGTGTGTGTGTGTGTGTGTGTGTGTGTGTGTGTGTTGTGGTGTTTGTGTGTGTATTTGTGTGAGCGCGCGCGCGCGCGCGTGTGTGTGTGTATGTGTGTCCGTGGTATTGTGTGCATGTGGTGTTTGTGTGTGTGTGTGTGCACGCGCGCGCACGTGTGTGTGCATGTGTGTGTGAGTGTGTGTGTGTGTGTGCGCGCGCGCGCACGTGTGTATGTATGTCTGTGTGTGTGTGTGTGTGTGTGTATGTCTCTGTGTGTGTGTGTTTGTGTGTGTGTGTGTGTGTGTGTGTATGTCTGTGTGTGGCGTGGTGTGTGTGTGGTGTGGGAGGGGGGGGGGCAGGAAGGGAGTGTGGAGAGTAGAAAGAGGGTGAAGAGGGTTTGGGGGTAGAAAACTTAAAAGAAAGCAAGGAAGGGGCTGTGGATGGATGGTGAGGAGAGACAGGGAAAGAGAGAGAAAGAGATAGACAGTAGGGGGAGGGAGAGAGGGAGGGAGAAAGGAGGAGAGAAAGAGAGATAGACAGAAGGGGGAGGCAGGGAGGGAGCGAAAGAGAGAGGAGGAGAGAGAGATATACAGAAGGGGAGGGAGGGAGGGAGAGAGGAGAGAGAGAGGAGGAGAGAAAGAGAGATAGACAGAGTGGGAGGGAGGGAGGTAGAGAGAGAGAGGAGGAGAGAAAGAGAGATAGACAGAAGGGGAGGGAGGGAGGGAGAGAGAGAGAGGAGGAGGAGAAAGAGAGATAGACAGTAGTGAGAGGGAGGGAGGGAGGGAGAGAGAGAGAGGAGAGAAAGAGAGATAGGAGGGAGGGAGGGAGGGAGGAGAGAGAGAGGAGGAGAGAAAGAGAGATAGACAGTAGGGGGAGGGAGGGAGGGAGAGAGAGAAGGAGAGGAAAGAGAGATAGACAGTAGCGGGAGGGAGGGAGGGAGGGGAGAGAGAGAGGAGGAGAGAAAGAGAGATAGACAGAAGGGGGGAGGGAGGGGGGAGAGAGGAGGAGAGAAAGAGAGATAGACAGTAGGGGAGGGAGGGAGGGAGAGAGAAGGAGAGAAAGAGAGATAGACAGAAGGGGGAGGGAGGGAGGAGAGAGAGGGAGAGAGAGAGGAGGAGGAGAAAGAGAGATAGACAGAGAGTGGGAGGGAGGGAGGGAGGGAGGAGAGAGAGGAGGAGAGAAAGAGAGATAGACAGAAGGGGAGGGAGGGAGGGGGAGGGAGAGAGAGGAGGAGGAGAGAAAGAGAGATAGACAGTAGGGGAGGGAGGGAGGGGAGAGAGAGAGAGAGGAGGAAAGAGAGATAGACAGTAGGGGAGGGGAGGAGGGAGAGAGAGAGGAGGAGAGAAGAGAGAAGACAGTAGGGGAGGAGGAGAGGAGAGGAGAGAGAGGAAAAGGGAGAGAGAGAGAAGCGAGGAGGAGAGAGAGGAGAGAGAGAGAGGAGGAGGAGAGAGAAGACAGTAGGGGGAGGGAGGGAGGAGAGAGGAGGAGAGAAAGAGAGTAGCAGTAGGGGAGGGAGGGAGGGGAGGAGATGAAGAGAGAGGAGGAGAGAAGAGAGAGAGAAGACAGGGGGAGGGAGGGAGGAGGGAGAGGAGGAGAGAAAAGAGTAGACAGTAGGGGGAGAGGAGGAGGAGAGGAGAGAGAAGAGAGGAGAGGGACGGGAGGGGGAGGAGAGAGAGAGGAGAGAAAGAGATAGACGTAGGGGGAGGAGGGAGAGAGAGAGAGGAGGAAGGAAGAGATAGGACAGAGGGGGAGGGAGGAGAGAGAGAGAGGAGAGAAAGAGAGATAGACGAGGGGGAGGGGAGGAGAGAGGAGAGGAGAAAAGAGATAGGAAAGGGGGAGGGGGAGAGGGGGAGAGAGAGGGAGAGAAAGAGAGAAGACGAGGGGAGGGAGGGAGGGAGAGGAGAGAAGGAGAGAAGAGGATGACAGTAGGGGAGGGAGGGAGAGGAGAGGAGAGGAGAGAAGAGAGATAGACAGTAGGGGGAGGAGGAGGGAGAGAGGAGGAGGAGAGAAGAGAGATAGACAGTAGGGGAGGGAGGGAGGGAGGAGAGAGGAGAGAGAGAGAAGAGAGTAGACAGTAGGGGAGGAGGGAGGGAGGAGAGGAGGGAGAAGAGAGAGACAGTAGGGGGAGGGAGGGAGGGAGAGAGAAAGAGGAGGAGAGAAGGAGACAGTGGGGAGGGAGGAGGAGAGGAGAGAGAGGAGAAGGAGAAAGAAGGAGAGAGGGAGGGAGAGAGAGAGGAGAGAGAGAGATAGACAGAGAGGAGGAGAGGAGAGGAGAGAAGAGAGATAGACAGTAGGGGGGAGGGGGAGAGGAGAGAGAGGAGAGAAGAGAGAGACGTAGGGGAGGGAGGGAGGGAGAGAGAGGAGGAGAAAAGAGAGTAGACAGTAGGGGAGGGAGGGAGGGAGAGAGGAGGAGAGAAGAGGATAGACAGTAGGGAGGGAGGAGGGGAGAAGAGGAGGAGAGAAAGAGATAGACAGTAGGGGGAGGGGGGAGGAGAGAAGAGGAGGAGAGAAGAGAGATAGACAGTAGGGGGAGGAGGGAGGAGGAGGGAGGAGAGAAAGAGAGATAGCAGTAGGGGAGGGAGGGAGGGAGAGAGAGGGGAGAGAGAAAGAGATAGACAGTAGGGGGAGGGAGGGAGGGAGAGAGAGAGAGGAGGAGAGAGAAGAGATAGACAGTAGGGGGAGAGGAGGGAGGGAGGAGAGAGAGAGAGAGGGAGAGAGAGAGAAGAGAGTAGGGGAGGGAGGGGGGAGAGAGAGGGAGGAGGAGGAGAGAAAGAGAGATAGACAGTAGGGAGGAGGGGAGAGGAGAGGAGAGGAGAGAAGAGAGAGAAGAGGGGGAGGAGGAGAGGAGAGAAGAGAGAGAAAGAGATAGAAGTAGGGGGAGGGAGGGAGAGAGAGAGAGAGGAGGAGAGAAGGAGATAGACAGTAGGGGGGAGGGAGAGGAGAGGAGAGAGGGAGGATGTATGTGTGTGCATGTGTGCGTGCGTGTGTGACGACAGAGAGAGTAGGAAATGTACTTGCAGCGGCAAGGGATAGATTCGTACGGAAGCCATGGTCGCCAACGCCATGCGGCAGGGCACATGATGATGATGATGATGATGATGATGATGATGAGTGTTGCGACTTAAGTATAGGGAGAAGAGCTGGCGGCAGGACGAGCTGCCAAGCAGAAAGAAGAAGACGTGGAGTACGACAATGGAGGACTCGTTCATTCTTTCTCAGTCCGAGGCTGGGCTAGACCTGGCTGGTGTGCGTTGTGAGGCTATGTCCCAGGTAACATAACTCTTGAGAGTCACAGAGTTATCTCCCATGTAGAATTTCTCAAACCAACACAGTTTGCGCTACCCATTCAGCTAGCATAGACGCAGCCACAAAGCATAAAGTGGTAAGCTCTGAACATATATCTCTCTCTCTCTCCTTCTCTCTCTCTCTCCCTCCCTCCCTCCCTCTACTGTCTATCTCTTTCTCTCCTTCTCTCTCTCTCTCCCTCCCTCCCTCCCTCCCCCTACTGTCTATCTCTTTCTCTCCTTCTCCCATTTCCTCATAAATGTTGCTTGTCTTTTCCTAATCTTCCTCATGAATGATCTTCTTGTGTTTGCCTCCATCAAGACTTTCTCTTTGTTTTCTTTGCTGTCCAAGGAACTCTCAACATTCTTCTTAGAAACCACATTTCGGTTGCCTCAATCTTGTTCTGGCTTTGCGCGTTGACTGTCCACGTCTCACAACCGTATAACATTATCGATTCTATATAATATTCAAGAACTCTCTTCCTGATGTTAATTGATAGGCATTTGTTGGTAAGAATGCTTTTCATCTTATTGAATGCTGTTTTGGCTTGGCCGATAGCTTATGA
>JAPXFY010000013.1:83621848-83636848 GCA_030674185.1 Monoplex corrugatus | reverse complement strand
GAACAGAATCCCAAGTACTAAGCAGGATGTCATGTACTAAACAGAACCGCATGTACTAAACATGACCCTATGTACTAAGCTGGAACCCATGCACTAAGTAAGATTCCATGCTAAACATGACCCCATGTACTAAACAGGACCCCATGTACTAAACGGGACCCCATGTACTAAACAGGACCACATGTACTAAATAGATCCCTCATGCACTAAACATGACCCCATGTACTAAGCAGGACCCCATTTACTAAACAGAATCCAATGTACTAAACAGGACCCCATGTACTAAACAAGACCCTGAACTAAACAGGACCCCATGTACTAAATAGGTCCACATGTACTAAACAGGACCTCATGTGCTAAACAGGACCCCATGTACTAAGTATGACCCCATGTACTAAGCAGGACCCCATTTACTAAACAGGACCAGTAGTACTAAATAGTACTCGATGTACTAAACAGTACTCGATGTACTAAACAGGACCCAACGTACTAAACAGGACCCATATACGAAACAATACCCTATGTACTAAACAGGAACCTGTGTACTAAACAGGAACCCATGTACTGAACAGTACCCCATGTACTAAGCAGGACCCCATGTACTAAGTAGGACCCCATGCACTAAGTAGGGCCCCACGTACTAAGTAGGACCCCATGTATAAAGCAGGACCCCATGCACTAAGTAGGACCCCCATGTACTAAGTAGGACACCATGTACAAAGCAGGACCCCATGTACTAAGTATGACCCCATTTACTAAGTATGTACACCATGCACTAAATATGACCCTATGTACTAAGTAGGACCCTATGTACTAAGTAGGACCCTATGTACTAAGTAGGACCATATGTACAAAGTAGGACCCCATGTACTAAGTAGGATCCTATGTACAAAGTATGTACCCCATGTACTAAATATGTACCCCATGTACTAAATATGACCCCATGTACTAAACATGACCCCATGTACTAAGTATGTACCACATATACTAAGTACGTACCCCATGTACTAAGTATGTACCCCATGTACTAAATATGACCCCATGTACTGAATAGGACCCTATGTACTAAGTAGGACCCTATGTACAAAGTAGGACCCTATGTACTAAGTAGGACCCCATGTACAAGTAGGACCTCATGTATAAGTAGACCTCATGTACATATAGGACCTCATGTATAAGTAGGACCCTATGTACTAAGTAGGACCACATGTACAAGTAGGACCCTATGTACTAAGTAGGACCTCATGTACTAAGTAGGACCATATGTACATAGTAGGTACCTATGTACTAAAGTAGGACCCCATGTACTAAGTAGGACAACAGTTACTAAGTAGGACCCTATGTATTAAAGTAGGACCCCATTTACTAAGTAGGACCCATGCACTAAGTAGGACCCTATGTACAAAGTATGACCCTCATGTACAAAGGGTAGAAGTAACATCATGTACAAGTAGGACCTCATGTACAAAGTAGGAACCCATGTACTAAAGTAGGAACTCTATGTACTAAGTAGGAACCTCATGTACTAAGTAGGAACACTATGTACAAAGTAGAACCCATGTACAAGTAGGACCTCATGTACTAAGTAGGACCTCATGTAGTAAGTAGGACCCTATGTACAAAGTAGGACCTCATGTACTAAGTAGGACCTCATGTACTAAGTAGGACCTATGTACAAAGTAGGACCGCATGTATAAGTAGGACCTCATGTAGTAAGTAGGACCTCATGTAGTAAGTAGGACCTCATGTAGTAAGTAGGACCTCATGTAGTAAGTAGGACCGCATGTAGTAAGTAGGACCTCATGTATAAGTAGGACCTCATGTATAAGTAGGACCTCATGTAGTAAGTAGACCTCATGTAGTAAGTGGACCGCATTGTAGTAAGTAGGACCTCATGTAGTAAGTAGGACCGCATGTAGTAAGTAGGACCTCATGTAGTAAGTAGGACCTCATGTAGTAAGTAGGACCCTATGTATAAAGTAGGACCTCATGTACTAAAGTAGGACCTCATGTACTAAGTAGGAACCTCATGTACTAAGTAGGACCCATGTACTAAGTAGGACCCTATGTACAAAGTAGGACCGTCATGTATAAGTAGGACCTCATGTACTAAGTAGGACCCTATGTACTAAGTAGGACCTCATGTAGTAAGTAGGACCCTATGTACAAAGTAGGACCTCATGTACTAAGTAGGACCCTATGTACAAGTAGACTCATGTACTAAGTAGGACCCTATGTACTAAGTAGGAACATATGTACAAAGTAGGACCTATGTACTAAGTAGGACCTCATGTAGTAAGTAGGACCCTATGTAGTAAGTAGGACCTCATGTACTAAGTAGGACCCTATGTAGTAAGTAGGACCTCATGTAGTAAGTAGGACCCTATGTACAAAGTAGACCCCATGTACTAAGTAGGACCTCATGTACTAAGTAGGACCTCATGTACTAAGTAGGACCCTATGTACAAAGTAGAACCCATGTACTAAGTAGGACCCTATGTACAAGTAGGACCTATGTACTAAGTAGGACCTATGTACAAAGTAGGACCCTATGACTAAGTAGGACCCTATGTACAAAGTAGGACCTCATGTATAAGTAGGACCCCATGTACTAAGTAGGACCCTATGTACAAAGTAGGACCCCATGTACTAAGTAGGACCCATGTACAAAGTAGGACCTCATGTATAAGTAGGACCCATGTACTAAGTAGGACCCTATGTACAAAGTAGGACCCATGTACAAAGTAGGACCTATGTACAAAGTAGGACCCTATGTACTAAGTAGGACCATATGTACAAAGTAGGACCCTATGTACTAAGTAGGACCTATGTACAAAGTAGGACCTATGTACTAAGTAGGACCCCATGTACTAAGTAGGACCTCATGTATATAGTATGTAAGGGACCTCATGTACTAAGTAGGACCTCATGTATAAGTAGGACCTCATGTACTAAGTAGGACCCCATGTACAAAGTAGGACCCTATGTACTAAGTAGGACCTCATGTACTAAGTAGGACCATATGTACTAAAGTAGGCCCTATGTACAAAGTAGGACCTCATGTAGTAAGTAGGACCCCATGTACTAAGTAGGACCTCATGTACTAAGTAGGACCCATTTACTAAGTAGGACCCCATGTACATAAGTAGGACCTCATGTACAAAGTATGACCTCATGTACTAAGTAGGACTCATGTACAAAGTAGAGACCTATGTACAAAGTAGGACCCATGTACAAAGTAGGACCCTCATGTACAAAGTAGGAACCTCATGTACAAAGTAGGACCCTCATGTACTAAAGTAAGGTAACTCATGTACATAAGTAGGAACCTCATGTACAAAGTAGGAACTCATGTACTAAGTAGGACCTCATGTACTAAGTAGGAACTCATGTACAAAGTAGGAACTTCATGATACAAAGTAGGAACCTCATGTAAAGTAGGAAACTCTATGTACAAGTAGGAACCTCATGTACAAAGTAGGAACCTCTGTACAAAGAAGGACCTTTCATGTACAAAGTAGGAACCTCATGTACAAAGTAGGAACCTCATGTAACAAAGTAGGAACCTCATGTACAAGTAGGACCCTCATGTACAAGTAGGAACTTCATGTACTAAGTAGGAACTCATGTACAAAGTAGGACCTCATGTACAAAGTAGGAACCTCATGTACAAAGTAGGAACCTCATGTACAAAGTAGGACTTCATATACAAAGTAGGAACCTCATGTACAAAGTAGGAAACTCATGTACAAAGTAGGAACCTCATGTACAAAGTAGGAATTTGTACAAAGTAGGACCCTCATGTACTAAGTAGGAAACTCATGTACAAAGTAGGAACCTCATGTACAAAGAAGGAACTTCATGTACAAAGTAGGACCTCATGTACTAAGTAGGAAACTCATGTACAAAGTAGGAACCTCATGTACAAAGTAGGAACCTCATGTACAAAGTAGGAAACTCATGTACTAAGTAGGAAACTCATGACTACAAGTAGGAACCTCATGTACAAAGTAGGACCTCATGTACAAAGTAGGACCTCATGTACTAAGTAGGATCCTCATGTACTAAGTAGGAACCTCATGTCTACTAGAGTAGAAACTCCATGTCTAAGTAGGAACCTCATGTACTAAGTAGGAACCTCATGTACAAGTAGGACCCATGTACTAAGTAGGAACCTCATGTACTAAGTAGGAACTCATGTACTAAGTAGGAACCTCATGTACAAGTAGGAACCTCATGTACAAAAGTAGGGAAACCTCATGTACTAAGTAGGAACCTCATGTACTAAGTAGGAACCTCATGTACAAAGTAGGAACCTCATGTACAAAGTAGGAACCTCATGTACTAAGTAGGAACCTCATGTACTAAGTAGGAACCCCATGTACAAAGTAGGAACCTCATGTACTAAGTAGGAACCTCATGTACTAAGTAGGAACCTCATGTACAAAGTAGGAACCTCATGTACTAAGTAGGAACCCCATGTACAAAGTAGGAACCTCATGTACAAAGTAGGAACCTCATGTACAAAGTAGGACCCCATGTACAAAGCAGGACCCGATGTGCAAAACAGGAACCCCATGTACAAAGTAGGAACCTCATGTACAAAGTAGGACCTCATGTACAAAGTAGGACCTCATGTACTAAGTAGGACCCCATGTACAAAGTAGGAACCTCATGTACAAAGTAGGACCCCATGTATTAAGTAGGACCCTCATGTACTAAGTAGGACCCCATGTACTAAGTAGGACCCCATGTATTAAGTAGGACCCCATGTATTAAGTAGGACCCTCATGTACTAAGTAGGACCCCATGTATTAAGTAAGGCCCCATGTACTAAGTAGGACCCCATGTACTAAGCGGAGAATAGGAGAAGGCTAAGTGGAGGAGCGAAACAAATCTTCTGAGCTGCCTTTGGATTTTGGCGTGCCTCAAGGCTCTGTTCTGGGTCCTGTGCTTTTCATATTGTATACTTCTCCTCTGACCCACCTTATTGACTCATATTCCATCCGTCATGAAATGTATGCGGACGATACCCAGCTCAATCATACTGATTCTCCTTCTAACTACGATCATCTAGTTCAGTCTCTTCAGAACTGCGTTTCTGAAGTAAAATCCTGGATGTATGAAAATCGACTTAAGTTGAATGATGACAAGACTGAAGCCCTTCGTGTTTCTCCATTGCCTGCAGATCTTTCTTCTCTGCCTTCCACTATTACTGTCGGTAATACCTCTATTGCTTTTTCTGATTGCGTTCGTGACCTCGGTTTTGTCTTTGACCATAATCTCTCCATGCACCAGCACATCATCAAAACATGTCAGGCTGCATACATCGAACTTAGACGCATTAATTCTATTAGACACTACCTTACATTAGACGCAACCAAGACGTTAGTTACTGCATGCATTCTGTCTAGGTTAGATTATTGCAATTCACTCCTTGCGGGTTGCCCTCAGAAACATCTCAAACATTTGCAACAAGTTCAGAACTCGGCAGCTAAACTCATATTCAAGGCACGTAGGTCACAGCACTGCACACCCCTGTTTCAGACACTGCACTGGCTCCCGGTTGAACAAAGAATAAAATACAAGATTTGCTGCCTTTGTTATCACATCATTTCTGGAACTGCTCCTGACTATCTCTCTGAACTCTTGACTGTCTACGTACCTTCTCGATCACTCCGCTCTTCTGTGGATGACAAGAAGTTTCGTGTGCCAAAATATAACAGAGAAACTCACGGTGGTAGAGCCTTTGCAGTTTTTGCTGTTCAGACATGGAACTTGTTGCCTCAGTCCGTCCGCCACTCTAAAACTCTACCATCTTTCAAAACAAGTTTAAAAACTTACTTCTTTAAACAGTGTTTTTACTGATTTTGGCTAGTGGGTTGATCCTGCTTGACATTCTGGATGAAATTGTGCACAATGGGGTGTATGCCAGTGTGTGTGTGTGTGTGTGTGTTGGTGTGTGTGTGTGTGTGTGTGTGTGTGTGTGTGTGTGTGTGTGTGTGTGTGTGTGTGTGTGTGATGTGTGGCTGTGTGTGTGTGGGTGTTGTGTGTGTGGGTTTGAAAATGGGGGGAGAGGGGTGGGCGGGGAGGGGGTGAGAGGGAGAGAGATTATTGGGTGTGTCTGTGTGGTTGTTGATTTCCTGTGGATAGTTTTTGATGAGTTTGTTTGTATTGTAGCCTGTTATTTGGGTTATATATGTATGGTTTACTGATGTAAAGCGCTTTGAGGTTTCGGAAAGCGCTCTATAAATGCACTATTATTATATTATTATTATTATTATTGTTCTTTTGTTTAAGGGGGCAGACCTACCCAGATTTGGGTACCAAGATTGTGTTGTTCAGTGTTTCAGTTCTAATTAACCAATCACCATGATATATGGCAAGAAGATACCTCAGACAGTATTCTTTGGATTGAATTTCTTTGTTTGGGTCTGTGAGTTATGAAAAGTTGACAAAAATTAATTAATTAAAAAATCTCGCGAAAATAAAAAAAATATAGTACATACTGTGACATTTATAACTACACATATATTCATGTTAGGAATTTGATATTTAGTGAGCAATTACATCTGTATAGTATGTATGGCATGTAGTAAAATCTTAGCTCTACTATCATTATTTTCTGTACAATCATCACACCAATTTTTAGAATAATGTTAATAAAAAAAAATATAATACAACTTTTGACAAAAATGTTTCTTTCGAGCAGAACTGTAAGATTTTACTACCGGCTATAGGTACCTGTCCCTGCTATATGTGTGCCAAATATCAAGGAAATCGGATGAAAACTTTTGAACATATGTCTGATGTATATATCAGGGTATGTTTGGGTAGGTCTGCCCCCTTAAAGCCCAGCTGACTGCGTACAACCATATCAAGGATATAACCGTTTCAAAGCATACACAATACTTCAACAGGAAACCAAAACGGAAAACAAAATTAAGCTCACATATCACTGCTTTCGCCTACAAAACTTAAGGGGATGCACATGGAATTGACCACTCCATCCAATTTATCACACAGTGATTTTAAAAAACACACCTGAATGCAAAAATAAACATAACCAAAGACACTAAAACATATGTTGACCTCCCACCACGAAATCAGTCTTAACTCGCAATCAACCGAACAGCACTAGGAGCTGATAAGGTGACTGAGGGTCTATCTGGAGTGTTTTTACTTTTTTTCAAAATTGATTTCTGCAGACTATAATCTATCCCCCACAGAAATTTTTTCTTGAAAAAATATTATTAATCAATTTAAAATGGTATCTTAATGCACTGATCGCAGCAGAAAGAACGCAATTTCCTACCAAAAGTACATATTTTTGTCTCTTATTATGAACCGTAACCTGTACAGTACCCGCACATGTAATATAAGCTCTTTGGTGCACCTCTCAGATAATGACAGCGAAAATTAGAAACAAACTGGGTCAAAGCCACCAAATAAAGAAATTTAAGGAAAATGTGTAGGAGAGCACACAAAAACTTTAGAGGCTGTTTTCTCAAAATGGCCGTCATACAACTGAATGACTTTAAACATACATAACTTCTACATGTTTTTACATGTGTAGTACAAGCTTTATTCAAGTACTAAAATAATCAGCAGAATGTACACTTTCCAGTGATATGTATATCTCAAAATGCCCAAAATGCTAGTTAAGACTGATTTCGTGGTGGGAGGTCACATATATAAAAATGGGCCGCGCCCAAATTATTTTAAATTGCTTCCACATACCACATTCCCAAGAGCCAAAATGCCTTTAATACGTGTACCCAGTTATCAATCCCAAAAGAAAGTACGTAAGACTTTCTCGAATACATACAAGTGAATGAATCAACAAGGCAGAAAATAGTAGGAAGAAATGACAGAAAGCAGATTAACAAGGCAGAAACAAAACGAATGACAGAAAAGAAATTTTCTCGCACAAAATTTCCAGAAGGCGGGGATAACATTTGTACTGAAAGGAGGGGATCAAAAAAACAAAGGAAACAAAGAAAAAACGATAAATGAATGTACAAAGCAGTGAAGAAAAAGGCTGAAGGGAAGAAGAGAGAGGAGGAAACCAGTTGCCGTGGTGTAGTGGCTAGCGCAACGGACAACCGACTGGAAGGTTGTGGGTTCCAATCCCCATCAGTCCCTTCAAAAATCATTGTGGGATTTTTCGGCTCTGACCGGCTCCTACCCAGAGTTGGGCTTGCTATGGGCTCATTGGTAAGACTGGGACCACACAGTCGAGTCTCATCCACTTCATGGATGCGTCATTGAGAGTGTTGCTCAAATCTTCTGACCAGCACCACAGGTGTCTGTATCTCTAGGCCTGGTTGACGCTAGTGTATATTATGATGATAAGCTTAGAGTACAGCCCAATCACGCAGTCTCAATCCTAGATGGAACTCCATAGCATCATGATTATCATCCTCATCAACATCATCATCAGCGCATTATAGAAACTGTACCAGCTTCTGTGGCCATTGAAGTGGCGTAGAAAATGGAACGATAAAAAAAAAGAGGTGAGCACGAAAGGCAACCTCCCTGACTTCGATGATAAAAAAAAGAAAGAAAGAGAGAGAGAGAGAGAGAGAGAGAGAGAGAGAGAGAGAGAGAGAGAGAGAGAGAGAGAGAGAGAGAGAGAGAGAGGAGGGAACAAGAAGGGGAAGATAATAGTATAATAGTTAAAAATTGGATCCAAAATAAGTGTGACTGCCCGCGTTCCAGCAAACAGGAACCAGAAGAAAAATAAAAAAACACCAAAAAGAATCAGAACGCGTATTTATTTAATACAACAAGACAAGACAGGCGCAAATTTTCGGCCAGCTGGCCTTTGTCAAGCGTAAGAACACAAACAAACAAACACAAACAAACAACCACCAGATACAACAATTAGGATGAAAAGACTGAAACTTTCCTGCTGCTCCGTCCCGTGTGAGAAAAGGACATAACAGCTTTATGGCTGGTTAGCCTGAATGAGAAATCCAGAAAATACGGACCACGCCCCTCCACGTATTTTCGTGGCACCAGCATAATAACGGACCCACACCTTTTCCCCTTTTTGCAGTCGGGCAATGACGAGAGCTGAGCTTTTGTCGTTGATGTCAGTCTTGCCTTCATTCCACACATCGGCAAGACGTTCAACTGTTGACGTCGTGATAGAGATATGGGACGCCCCTTGGTCGTTGACGGACATGACGGTCAAGAAGAAGACGTAGACACCATCAACAGGAGCGGAGAACTGTCCAGTGGCTGGGTCATAGCCCTCGCCAATGTTGGTGATGATGTGGTCGAACAGGAAACGGCGTTGACTGTCCATCGGCGGTGCTGGGTCTGCTGTAAAGCGGACACTGAATGCCACTGCAACAACATGAATGAATAACAGATAAATCAGTCAATATTTAAAAGAATATGTCTTATATCAATACATAAAGCAACATTCGATGCGCAGATAACACCGTGCTAATTGCAGAAAATGAAGGGGACCTACAAAACCTTGTGAATATACTAGAAATAGAAAGCAAAGGTAATGGGTTGGAACTAAACAGCAGGAAGTCATGGTGATCAGTAAAAAACATGAAATCCCCTCATGCAAAATAACAGCAAACGGCATGACCTTGAGACAGGTTGATAGGTTCAAATACCTGGGAACGAGCATTTCATCAGACGGCAGATGCACAGCAGAAATAGCCAGCAGAATCGGCCAAGCCAAAACAGCATTCAAGAAGATGACAAGCATTCTTACCAACAAATGCCTATCGATTAACATCAGGAAGAGAGTTCTTGAATGTTATTTAGAACCAATACTGTTGTACAGATGTGAGGCGTGGACAGTCAACAAGCAAAGCCAGAACAAGATTGAGGAAGCTGAGATGTGGTTTCTAAGAAGAATGTTGAGAGTTCCATGGACAGCAAAGAAAACAAACGAGACAGTCTTGATGGAGGCAGACACAAGTAGATCATTCATAAGGAAGATTAGGAGAAAAACAGGCAACATTTATAGGCCATTTTATGAGGAAAGGGGATTTGGAGCACCTGGTCACAACGGGAAAGCTGGAGGGAAAGAGAGCACCAGGTAGACCCAGGGAGAAAATGCTAGACTGACTTGCAGAGTGGCTGATGAAAAGGAGGGTGGAAGAGATGCTTGAGGCAACAAGAGATAGAGACAGATGGAAGTCCATGATCGCCAACGCCAAGAGGCAGGGCACCTGATGATGATGATCAATATATCAATAAATCTGTCTGTCTGTCTGTCTATCTGTCTATCTCTTTCTCTCTCACTCTCTCTCTCTCTCTCTCTATCTCTGATTTTTGGTATAGAACTGGAAACACAAAGTGCTGTCAATGTTAAAACATTCATTGATGAATTTAAACAACACTTCTTGATTGGTTTATTCAAGACCGGCATTCTTCCCACGACATTCATGAATTTTACTTCGTTTGTTTACATTTCAGTAGAGTTATCTTTTTGTTCATATCTTTGTCAAATTCAAATTGTAAAATTAAAGATTTTTTACCTGATTTTGGATAGAAATGTCACCTTTGAATTATGATTTTTCTGACATACAAAACAAATAACACGAATTTTACCTTTGAATTCTCATTTTCTAACACACAAAACCAATAACAAGGACAAAATTTGTAACTGTCTATTTTGTAAAGATAGCATCAAAACTGAGATTCATTTCGTAAAGGTCTGTCCTGATATGGCTCTACACAATTGGCTGGGCTTTCAACAAAAATGATAGTAACAACAACCAACGAAACATAACGAAAAAGCTTGCAATATTCGTTTAAAGGGCACTGGACTCAAGAAAATCATTTATGGACACCTAAATATGATTCTTTGTACTCGTTTATTGGTTTCTGTTTTCAATTTCTTCATTCCTATTTTAATAGATCAGGGCCTTTTCGCTTAAAAACACCTTTTAGACTTTGACTTTGACCTCTCTCTCTCTCTTTCTGTGTGTGTCTCTCTCTCTTTCTCTCTCTCTATGTCTCTGTGTCTCTGTCTCTGTCTCTCTCTCTTTCTCTCTGTCTCTGTCTCTCTGTCTCTGTCTCTGTGTCTCTGTCTCACTCTCTCTCGCGCGGGCTCTCTCTCTCTTTCTCTCTCTCTCTTTCTCTCTCTCTCTCTCTCTCTCTCTCTCTCTCTCTGTTTGTACTCGTTTGATTAGTTGCTGTTTTTATTTTTCTTCACTTCTATTGTAATAGGCCAGAGGCCTTTCAATTATAAAACCTTTTGGACTTTGACTTTAACTTTGACCTCTCTCTCTCTTCTCTCTGTCTCTGTTTCTCTCTCTTTCTCTTTCTCTCTCTCTCTCTCTCTCTCTCTCTCTCTATCTCTCTCTCTCTTCCTTGGATACCATAGCCCTGAGCAGTGTCAGGTATTTATTCACAACTCCGTGGACTGAAGGCTACAGACTGGAAGCATAACATTTTTACCTCGATCCAAACTCAGCCATGTGGAGTCAGACTCGAAGGCAGGACTTTTACCTCCACACTAAATAACCGTATCCTCATACTGTCAAACCACAACAATACAGAAGGTAGGAGTTTTGCTTCCACACTAAATAATCCTATCCTCATATTGCATTGTCAAACCACAACAATGTCAAAGGCAGGAATTTTACTTCCATACTGAACAATCCCATCCTCATATTTTCAAACCACAATAATATCAAAGGCAGGAATTTTACTTAAACACTAAACAATCCTATCCTCATACTGTCAAACCACAACAATGTCAAAGGCAGGAGTTTTACTTCCACACCAAACAATCCTCATTTTGTCAAACCACAGCATATTTTATTATAAAAAACATATTTTATTATAAAGAAAGAACAGCAAATCTACAGAGTAAAAAAAACAAACAAAATAAAGAAACAAAGTCTAGAGCAACGGGTCATGCATGATCTAATTATGATCAGCAATAAATCCATTCATGTAAACAACGAGAGGCATACAACACAAAGAGAGCTGTACATAGCCATCCATAGAAATAGATGTCATAGAACTAGTTGACAAAGTGTCCAACAGTGTTTAAAACTTATCCATGATGTTACAGTGCGTGGAGTAGAACGACTAGTCAGCTAGAAATGTATGATAACTTGATAGTTATCATCTTCAAACAAATGATTATATATTCTGGAATACTCAGATCCATGGACAATTCCTATCGAACATTATTTAACTCAGTGAATATCGGCTGACATGTTCTGTCCAGAGACATACACAATGACAGACACACAGATATAAGCAGATGCACACACACAAAACGAATAACGAAATGGAATTCAGGATCAGAATTTAAGCTCAAAAGATTGGAATTTTGTCTTTTCAAACTTACCTTGTGGCGTGTGTGGTACTGGCCGAGAGACAAGCGATGGCACGTTGGCCTCCAGACGATCCACAGCCTGACTCAAGTCCAACAAGGAAGATTCTCTGGACTCTGTTAGCACGTCCACACGCTGCTCCACTTTGTCCACCTTGCTGTTCAGGATGTTGGTCAACGTCGACATCGAGTTCAAGGCGTTGGACAGAGCAGTCATGGAGCTGCTGACAGAACTCAAACCAGCCCCGTGCGCTTCCAAAGACGACTGCAAACTGCTTACATTAGCGATCATCATTCTCAAAGTAAAGTTCTCTTCGTTGGAAGCTTCGTCGTTCTGGAGAACTTGCTTCCGAACGTTGTCCACGTCTTTCTTCACGGTGTTCATGTCAGTATTGAGCTTGCTGATGTTACTGGCCAGACCGTGAAGATCTACTCTCAACGTGGACAGACTTCTTTGAAAGTCCTTCACAGCTTGGGCGTTTTGGTCGTAAGTTTGGAGACGAACATTCACGTTGGACATGGCCATGGTCAAGGTGTTCAGCGTGGCCTGCATGGACTGTAAGCGATTTTGGACAATCCCTGAAGGACTGCAGGGACAAGCAGCATCCAAATCCTGGCTCGCATTCTGCTGCGGAAAGAACAACTGGTAAGATGGTGTCTTTTGGAGGCTGTTTGATATGCAACTTTAATTTTGACCCCTTGAATTTTAGATTATTTACTCATACAAATTACAACAGTAATAACAACACATGTCATTATCATCATCATCATAGTCGCCTCGTCTTAGTGTCGTCATCTCCGCAGCGACGTCATATGAATCAAGATCATTGACAAGCTGCTTGATGTATCGTTAAAAATATCATACTCACACACACACACACACACACACACACACACACACACACACCACACACACACACACACAACACACACACACACACACACACACACACACAACCACACTCACAACCACACACACACGCACCAAACACACACACACACTCACACACACGCACACACACACACACACACACCTAGTACTCCTCCTCTCTCTCTCTATCTCTTTTTCTGTCTCTCTCCCTCTCTCATTATGCATACATTCTGTCTGGTTCTGGTTATCCATATAAA
This sequence comes from Monoplex corrugatus, assembly GCA_030674185.1. Classification (NCBI taxonomy): domain Eukaryota; kingdom Metazoa; phylum Mollusca; class Gastropoda; order Littorinimorpha; family Ranellidae; genus Monoplex; species Monoplex corrugatus. The sequence goes on along the minus strand of JAPXFY010000013.1, from coordinate 83,623,395 downwards.
ACAAGAAAACAATCCTCTCGTTTTTGTATTAAAAGTTGTGACTCAACACACTGTACTATATCATTAGGGATTAGTGTAAGTGCAATGAATACAAACAAGTGCTTTTTCTTACATTTTATGTTTACCACTGGTTGAGTATAAAATTGCTTTTATAACAACATTAGAGATGAGTGTAACTACAACGAAAGATAAATGTGTTTTTTTTTCTAACTATCTGCTGTCTACCTTTGCTAGAGGTATCTGCTTTCACAACAGTATTAGGGATAAGTGTAATGATATCTGTTCAGAGAACACCGATCCATAATCACTTATAATACGCCGCCACATTTTCCATTATATATAATTATTAGGTATAATTACTACACAATTCCTACTTTTACTAGCAAGTCAGATGCTTCAATCATACTTTGTCTTTTGTCTAGCCTATCTGCTGGAAGGAAACCAGATTTGATTGCCCATATATTATATTGTATGTATCTGAGAGCAGATATGTACATGTATGTGTGCGAGTCTGTTAGTGTGTATAAACATACTGTCACTTTAAAATCTAAATCACCTCTCTCTCTCTCTCTCCATTCTCTCTCTCTTTCCCCTCTCTTTACCCTCCCCTTCCTTCTCTCCCTCTCTCCAGTTCTTTCACACACAACCATGATGACCAGCCAGTAGGTCTTACCTCATCATTCTAATAGAATTGCTAATGAAATGCTGATGCAATTCATCACGACCACCACAACAGGGGGAGCTGTGGTTTCAAATACTACCGTCCTATTGGTTCCAAATCAAACAATTAATCATTGGCAGTCCTGAAGTAAAAGTATTCAGCCTTGTCTCTTCTATTTGGTGATCTTTGCTGTGGTGGCATGTGCAAGAAGAACAAGAACAATGAAAGATAATGTGTTTTTTCTAACATTCTTCTATTTGGTACTGTTAGAGCTATCTGCTTTTACAATAGCATAAAGGATAAGTGTAAGTACAATGAATATAATAAGTGTTTTTTCTAACACTCTTCTGTTTAGCACTGGTTGAGTATAACTATGACTTTTACAACAACATTAGAGATGAGTGTGACTACAATGAAAGAAAAATGTTTTTTCTAGCATTTTGCTGTCTGCCTGACCCTTCTTTTGATATTTTGGAAATCATTGCTGCTGTTTGTTCCCAGTACATATTTCTGATTATCTGTAAATCTTTTCCATCAATATTGAGTCTTTCTAGTTGGTTGATCAATTCTTCATGTCTTACTCGATTGAAAGCCTTGGTATGATCAACAAAACATAAATATAAATCCTTATTCAAACTCAATTGACCATCTCTATGATAGTTCTTGAGATGTATGGTATGAATAGTTCCTTTTCCTTCCACAAATCCACACTGTTCTTCTGCTATTTCTCTTTCGATTCTGTTCCTTGTCTTCATCATGATTATTCTTCATTGGATTTTTGTTACATGATCATCAACTGATGTACATATTACGCATTCTATAGCCCTGTTTTTTTTGGGATTTTTCGGTGTCTTAAATTTCATTTAGGACTATTTTTACAATACCG
>JAPXFY010000013.1:83606848-83614348 GCA_030674185.1 Monoplex corrugatus | reverse complement strand
GTTCAACTGTTGACGTCGTGATTGTATATGGGACGCCCCTTGGTCGTTGACGGACATGACGGTCAAGAAGAAGACGTAGACACCATCAACAGGAGCGGAGAACTGTCCAGTGGCTGGGTCATAGCCCTCGCCAATGTTGGTGATGATGTGGTCGAACAGGTAACGGCGTTGACTGTCCACCGACGGTGCTGGGTCTGCTGTAAAACGGACACTGAATGCCACTGCAACAACATGAATGAATAACAGATAAATCAGTCATATTTAAAAGAATATGTCTTTATATCAATATAAAAGCAACATTCGATGCGCAGATGACACCATGCTGACTGCAGAAAATGAAGGGGACCTACAAAACCTTGTGAATATACTAGAAATAGAAAGCAAAGGTAATGGGTTGGAACTAAACAGCAGGAAGACTGAAGTCATGGTGATCAGTAAAAAACATGAAATCCCCTCATGCCAAAATAACAGCAAACGGCATGACCTTGAGACAGGTTGATAGGTTCAAATACCTGGGAACGAGCATTTCATCAGACGGCAGATGCACAGCAGAAATAGCCAGCAGAATCGGCCAAGCCAAAACAGCATTCAAGAAGATGACAAGCATTCTTACCAACAAATGCCTATCGATTAACATCAGGAAGAGAGTTCTTGAATGTTATATAGAACCAATACTGTTGTACAGATGTGAGGCGTGGACAGTCAACAAGCAAAGCCAGAACAAGATTGAGGAAGCTGAGATGTGGTTTCTAAGAAGAATGTTGAGAGTTCCATGGACAGCAAAGAAAACAAACGAGACAGTCTTGATGGAGGCAGACATAAGTAGATCATTCATAAGGAAGATTAGGAGAAAAACAGGCAACATTTATAGGCCATTTTATGAGGAAAGGGGATTTGGAGCACCTGGTCACAACGGGAAAGCTGGAGGGAAAGAGAGCACCAGGTAGACCCAGGGAGAAAATGCTAGACTGACTTGCAGAGTGGCTGATGAAAAGGAGGGTAGAAGAGATGCTTGAGGCAACAAGAGAAAGAGACAGATGGAAGTCCATAATCGCCAACGCCAAGCGGCAGGGCACCTGATTATGATGATGATCAATATATCAATAAATCTGTCTGTCTGTCTGTCTATCTGTCTACCTCTCTCTCTCTCACTCTCTCTCTCTGATTTTTGGTATAGAACTGGAAACACAAAGTGCTGTCAATGTTAAAACATTCATTGATGAATTTAAACAACACTTCTTGATTGGTTTATTCAAGACCGGCATTCTTCCCCCGACATTCATGAATTTTACTTCGTTTGTTTACATTTCAGTAGAGTTATCTTTTGTTCATATATTTTTCAAATTCAAATTGTAAAATTAAAGATTTTTTACCTGATTTTGGATAGGAATGTCACCTTTGAATTATGACTTTTTTTCTGACATACAAAAGAAATAACACGAATTTTACCTTTGAATTCTCATTTTCTAACGCACAAAACCAATAACAAGGACAAAATTTGTAACTGTCTATTTTGTAAAGATAGCATCAAAACTGAGATTCATTTCGTAAAGGTCTGTCCTGATATGGCTCTACACAATTGGCTGGGCTTTCAACAAAAATAATAGTAACAACAACCAACGAAACATAACGAAAAAGCTTGCAATATTCGTTTACAGGACACTGGACTCAAGAAAATCATTTATGGACATCTAAATATGATTCTTTGTACTCGTTTATTGGTTTCTGTTTTCATTTTGTTCACTCCTATTTTAATAGATCAGGGCCTTTTCACTTAAAACACCTTTTAGACTTTGACTTTGATCTCTCTCTCTCTTCTCTCTCTCTGTTTCTCTCTCTCTCTCTGTTTCTCTCTCTCTCTCTCTTCCTTGGATACCATAGCCCTGAGCAGTGTCAGGTATATATTCACAACCCGTGGACTGAAGGCTACAGACTGGAAGCACAACATTTTTACCTCGATCCAAACTCAGCCCTGTGGAGTCAGACTCGAAGGCAGGACTTTTACCTCTACACTAAACAGTCCTATCCTCATACTGTCAAACCACAACAATACAGAAGGTAGGAGTTTTGCTTCCACACTAAATAATCCTATCCTCATATTGCATTGTCAAACCACAACAATGTCAAAGGCAGGAATTTTACTTCCATACTGAACAATCCCATCCTCATATTTTCAAACCTCAATAATAACAAAGGCAGGAATTTTACTTAAACACTAAACATTCCTATCGTCATATTGGCAAACCACAATATGGAAGGCAGGAGTTTTACTTCCACACCAAACAATCCTATCCTCATATTGGCAAACCACAATATGGAAGGCAGGAGTTTTACCTCCACACCAAACAATCCTCATTTTGTCAAACCACAGCAACATCAAAAGCAGGAGTTTTACCTCCACACCAAACAATCCTCATTTTGTCAACCACAGCAACATCAAAGGCAGGAGTTTTACCTCCACACCAAACAATCCTCATTTTGTCAAACCACAGCAACATCAAAAGCAGGAGTTTTACCTCCACACCAAACAATCCTCATTTTGTCAACCACAGCAACATCAAAGGCAGGAGGTTTACTTCCACACCAAACAATCCTCATTTTGTCAACCACAGCAACATCAAAGGCAGGAGTTTTACTTCCACACCAAACAATCCTCATTTTGTCAACCACAGCAACATCAAAGGCAGGAGGTTTACTTCCACACCAAACAATCCTCATTTTGTCAACCACAGCAACATCAAAGGCAGGAGTTTTACTTCCACACCAAACAATCCTCATTTTGTCAACCACAGCAACATCAAAGGCAGGAGTTTTACTTCCACACCAAACAATCCTCATTTTGTCAACCACAGCAACATCAAAGGCAGGAGTTTTACTTCCACACCAAACAATCCTCATTTTGTCAACCACAGCAACATCAAAGGCAGGAGTTTTACATCCACACCAAACAATCCTCATTTTGTCAACCACAGCAACATCAAAGGCAGGAGTTTTACTTCCACACTGAACAGTCCTATCCTCATAATGTCAAAACACAACAATATCGAAGGCAGAGGTTTTACTTCCACACTAAACAATCCTCATATTGTCAAACCACAACAAATTCCCACTCGTGCATCTTCAACAAAATCCATTATACATTTCCTGGGAACAAAACAATAAACATACTTTTTAATGTTGATTATTTCTGTAACATTGAACACGCAACTCAAATCAGAATTTAAATAACCGAGGTAAAAGTACTTATTTTTACACATATACAGAATATACAGTTGTGCAAATATTGGACTACATCTGCAAATATTCTCCAAACTTAAGGTAAGAAGCAAATGAATGCTCAAACAGGTAATAATTTGTATGTAATTAAACTTCTTTTAAATTGCACTTTGTCAGATACAATGCCAGTTTGCATATAATGTCATAAAAAACATATTTTATTATAAAGAAAGAACAGCAAATCTACAGAGTAAAAAAAAAAAAAAGAAACAGACAAAGTCTAGAGCAACGGGTGATACAAGATCTAATTATGATCAGCAATGAATCCATTCACGTAAACAACGAGAGGCATACAACACAAAGAGAGCTGTACATAGCCATCCATAGAAATAGATGTCATAGAACTAGTTGACAGTGTCCAACAGTGTTTAAAACTTATCCATGAGGTTACAGTGCGTGGAGTAGAACGACTAGTCAGCTAGAAATGTATGATAACTTGATAGTTATCATCTTCAAACAAATGATTATATATTCTGGAATACTCAGATCCATGGACACTTCCTATCGAACATTATTTAACTCAGTGAATATCGGCTGACATGTTCTGTCCAGAGACATACACAATGACAGACACACAGATATAAGCAGATGCACACACACAAAACGAATAACGAAATGGAATTCAGGATCATAATTTAAGCTCAAAAGATTAGAATTTTGTCTTTTCAAACTTACCTTGTGGTGTGTGTGGTACTGGCCGAGAGACAAGCGATGGCACGTTGGCCTCCAGACGATCCACAGCCTGACTCAAGTCCAACAAGGAAGATTCTCTGGACTCTGTGAGCACGTCCACACGCTGCTCCACTTTGTCCACCTTGCTGTTCAGGATATTGGTCAACGTCGACATCGAGTTCAAGGCGTTGGACAGAGCAGTCATGGAGCTGCTGACAGAACTCAAACCAGCCCCGTGCGCTTCCAAAGACGACTGCAAACTGCTTACATTAGCGATCATCATTCTCCAAGTAGAGTGCTCTTCGTCTGAAGCTTCGTCGTTCTGGAGAACTTGCTTCCGAACGTTGTCCACGTCTTTCTTCACGGTGTTCATGTCAGTATTGAGCTTGCTGATGTTATTGGCCAGACCGTGAAGATCTACTCTCAACATGGACAGACTTCTTTGAAAGTCTTTCACAGCTTGGGCGTTTTGGTCGTAAGTTTGGAGACGAACATTCACGTTGGACATGGCCATGGTCAAGGTATGCAGCCTGGCCTCCATGGACTGTAAGCGAGTTTGGACAATCCCTGAAGGACTGCAGGGACAAGCAGCATCCAAATCCTGGCTCACATTCTGCTGCAGAAAGAACAACTGGTAAGGTGATGTCTTTTGAAGGCTGTTTGATATGCAACTTTGATTTTGACCCCTTGAACTTTAGATTATTTACTCATACATATTTTTGACCCCTTGAATCTTAGATTATTTACTCATACATATTTTTTACCCCTTGAACTTTAGATTATTTACTCATACAAGTTACAGCAGTAATAACAACACATGTCATTATCTTCATCATCGTAGTCGCCGCGTCGTAGAGTCGTCATCTCCGCAGCGACGTCATATGAATCAAGATCATTGACAAGCTGCTTGATGTATCGTTAAAAATATCATACTCACACACACACACACACACACACACACACACACACACACACACACACACACACACACACACACACACACACACACACACACACACACACACACACACACACACACATGCACACACACAAACCTAGTACTCCTCCTCTCTCTTTCTATCTCTGTCTCTGTCTCTATCCCTCTCTCATTATGCATACATTCTGTCTGGTTCTGTTTATCCATATAAAACAAGAAAACAATCCCCTCGTTTTCGTATTAAAAGTTGTGACTCAACACACTGTACTATATCATTAGGGATTAGTGTAAGTGCAATGAATACAAACAAGTGCTTTTTCTTACATTCTTATGTTTACCACTGGTTGAGTATAAAATTGCTTTTATAACAACATTAGAGATGAGTGTAACTACAACGAAAGATAAATGTGTTTTTTTTTCTAACTATCTGCTGTCTACCATTGCTAGAGGTATCTGCTTTCACAACAGTATTAGGGATAAGTGTAATTATATCCGTTCAGAGAACACCGCTCCATAAGCACTTAAAATGTACCACCACATTTTCCATTATATATAATTATTAGGTATAATTACCACACAATTCCTACTTTTACAAGCATACCAGATGCTTCAATCATACTTTGGCTTTTGTCTAGCCTATCTGCTGGAAGGAAACCAGATTTGATTGCCCATACATTATATGTATGTATCTGAGAGCAGATATGTATGTGTGCGAGTCTGTTAGTGTGTATAAACATACTGTCACTTTAAAATCTAAATCACCTCTCTCTCTCTCTCTCTCTCTCTCTTTCTCTCTCCCTATCTCCCCTCTCTTTACCCTCCCCCTTCCTTCTCTCCCTCTCTCCAGTTCTTTCACACACAACCATGATGACCAGCCAATAGGTCTTACCTTATCATTCTAATAGAATTGCTAATGAAATGCTGATGCAATTCATCACGACCACCACAACAGGGGGATCTGTGGTTTCAAATACTACCGTCCTATTGGTTCCAAATCAAACAATTAATCATTGGCAGTCCTGAAGAAAAAGTATTCAGGCTTGTCTCTTCTATTTGGTGATCTTTGCTGTGGTGGCATGTGCAAGAAAAACAATAACAATGAAAGATAAGTGTTTTTTTTCTAACATTCTTCTATTTGGTACTGTTAGAGCTATCTGCTTTTACAATAGCATAAAGGATAAGTGTAAGTACAATGAATATAGATAAGTGTTTTTTAACACTCTTCTGTTTAGCACTGGTTGAGTATAACTATGCTTTTACAACAACATTAGAGATGAGTGTGACTACAATGAAAGAAAAATGTTTTTTCTAGCATTTTGTTGTCTGCCTGACCCTTCTTTTGATATTTTGGAAATCATTGCTGCTGTTTGTTCCCAGTACATATTTCTGATTATCTGTAAATCTTTTCCATCAATATTGAGTCTTTCTAGTTGGTTGATCAATTCTTCATGTCTTACTCGATTGAAAGCCTTGGTATAATCAATAAAACATAAATATAAATCCTTAATCAACTCAATTGACCTCTCTATGATAGTTCTTGAGATGTATGTGGTATGAATAGTTCCTTTTCCTTCCACAAATTCACACTGTGCTTCTGCTATTTCTCTTTCGATTCTGTTCCTTGTCTTCATCATGATTATTCTTCATTGGATTTTTGTTACATGACTCATCAAGCTGATTGTACGATGGAGTTCGCATTCTATAGCCCCTGTTTTCTTTGGGGATTTTTTGGGTGTCATAAATTTCATTTAGGAGGACTTATTTTTACAATACCGAATTTCTTCAGGGCTTCAATCATCTCTGTGGTAATATTGTCTGGTCCTGGGGCTTTTCCTGGCTTCATCTTTTTCAATGCTGTTCTAATGGGTGGTCCTTCAACGTTCTTTCTTACAATGTGTTCTTCGTTTCTGTCATCATCAAAAAGGCCTTTCATGTACTCTCCCCGTCTATATAATATTTTGTCTTTTTCCATGATAAGCGTACCGTCTTTCGATTTTAAGCAACCAGTTGATGTGCATGTCTTTTTCCTTTGGACAATTTCCTCAGTTCTTCTGTACATAGCCTGAGGATCTGTTTTTGTGTAGGTCTTATATTTCTTTGCACTTTGTTTTCAGCCAAGCTTCCTTAGCTTCAGTGCACCTATTCCTGTTTTCTTTGTTTATCTTTCTGTATCTTTCCTTTTTTGCATTTGCCTTCCTCCATTCTTCCATGAAGCCTATTTATCCTTTTGTCATCCTGTTCTTTTTTTGTTGTTGCTGGGTTTTTTCCCCTATCTACTCTAGGGATTTCTTCACAAGCTTCATTTATCCAGTTTCTCAACTTTGTCTATTGTTCCTCACTGTCACCAACGTCTTCAAGAGCACTGGGTTCGTTGTGAACATGTACGTTAATTGTTTACGGGTCGCTTCATCTGTCTTTAAGAGTCCAACGTTTAGTCTGACGTTACTTTTGGTCTGTTTCCTTTTCCTTAGCTCTAGCCTAAATCTTCCCATTATAGGATTGTGGTCACTGTTGCAGTGTGTGCCTTGTAGTGTTTTTGCTGTCAGCAAAGAATTTCTAAATCTTTTATCGATCAGGATGTGGTCAATTTGATATTTGGTATTATCTTCTGGACT
>JAPXFY010000013.1:83591848-83601848 GCA_030674185.1 Monoplex corrugatus | reverse complement strand
CGCAATCGTGTGCTGCCGAAAAAAGAACGAGAAAGAGAGGGAAGGAGAGAGAGAGAGAGATTGAGAGAGAGAGAGAGAGACAGACAGACAGACAGACAGACAAAGAGAGACACAGAGAGAGACAGAGACAGAGAGACAGAGCATGGAGCGAAACAGCAATAACATCAAATGAAAAAAGAAGAGAGTACTAATAACTACCAACAAGCAAGCAAGGAAATTTCATGGGAGAATGTTACTTCACCATCTGTCACGGGAGGGATTTTTGGGTTGATGGTTTGGAATGTAGGCGGGTGGGGGGGGGGGGTGATTATGTGGAATTGCCATTCTATTTAGAGATCACACAACAAGGAAAAGGAAGGAGACAGACAAGTAGAAACGAAATACGTACACTAGCAACGACTTTCAAAAGCAGTCCACACATAGCATTACAAGTCAATATAGTTTCTTTAATTAAACATATTCAACTGAAAGCATAATCATTCAGCATCTTATTCTTATTTGCCTACGTCCTAAAATAATCCTACTTCTTTGCCTATCAGCCCTAAAACTCTACACTGAAATAAAAATATCTACGTACCTTCCTACATGTTTCTGGCAAAGGCTCAGCACCTCTGGCAAGTTGAGCGGCCAATCTCCTAGCACAGCCATGACTGACTGACCGTTCTGTCTCTCTGTGTCCATCTTCTCCTCCCTGTTATTTTCCCTTTTCATTTATAGAGGGTGGATCAGAACACACTGGGGTTTTGACCCCACCTATCTTAAGACGACTTTTGAGAAGGTTCTTCCACATGTAAATGCATGAAAGAAGGGTTGACGTTTACAAGCACAAGCCAGACCCTGTCCACTGAAACAATGGACTGCTCTCTTTCACTGGGGCGATCCTCGAAAACATCCTGATTGAGCTGCGTGTACAACTGGCTCTATTGTTTACTTGTCTCCTTTACAGTCTAACATAAGTGTGAGATAAGCTGTACTGCCTTGATGTTGTTTAATCCTAAGCCATCAGTTGAGAGGCTAGTTTGTCTGGCTTGCCAGAGTGTCCACTTCATGTTTCACACTGAAGTACAGGTATGAGCCTGTTTCTACTTGAGGGGTTGTACGATGGTTAATCCTAAGCTTTCATTACAGACTAGTTCGTCTGCCTTGCCAGGCATTGTCAACATCTTGGCTCAGACTGAAGTACATATATGGGCCTGTTTCTACATGAGCCATTTCTGCGATAAAAACAAAAAATAATGAAAAAACAAGTAGATAAATAAAGCCCAAAAAATAGGGTATCACTCGACGATGCTATGTCTGTCTGATGGATATACAAGATTATAATTACACAATCCATCAATGAAACCAAACAGATTGTACGTATGTTATATTTATGCATAAGTTTTAGCTCGCTAAGAAATTGCTTCGAAAAACACAGGTTGGCTTCAGAGCTGCCTGGAACACAAGTAAGCTGATTTTTCAGCCATTGCAGGATGATTAAAAAATCTCACCATCTCAAAATGATCTCACCAAAACGTTCATCGACTTCAAGAAAACATCTGTCTCCTTTTATTGATGATAACCATGGTTTACCATTGGTACTTCCTGAAAATAAATCACTGCGTGGACTGCTATGTGGGATAGAAAAGTTCTCAGCTTTTATTGAATTCGACAATAAGGAAATTTATGGAAACAAACAAACATACATACAAACAAACAACAACAAAAAGAAAAGAAAAAAAGGATGAGCGTAGAACATCATGCAGGTAAAGTACATCTGATATTAAAGAAAAGGACAGAGAGAGACAGACAGACAGACAGACAAAGAGAGAGAGAGAGAGAGAGAGAGAGAGAGACAGACAGACAGACAGACAGACAAAGAGAGAGAGAGAGAGAGAGAGAGAAAGAGAGAGAGAGAGAGAGAGAGAGAGAGAGAGAGGTGGCGTAGAAAATGGAGCGTAAAAAGAAAAGATGTGAGCACGAAAGGCAACCTTCCTGACTGCGATGATCCTAAAAAAAAAAAGGACAAAAAAGGACAAAAAACAGAATGGAACAGGGAGGGGAAGAGAACAGTATAACAGGTAAAAACAAGGCCCATATCAGCTTTATGGCTGGATAGCCTGAATGAGAAATCCAGAAAATACGGACCACGGACCTCCACGTATTTTCGTGGTACCAGCAAAAGAATGGACCCACACCTTTTCCCCTTTTTGCAGTCGGGCAGTGACAAAAGCTGAGCTTTTGTCGTTGATGTCACTCCTGCCTTCATTCCACACATCGGCAAGACGTTCAACTGTTGACGTCGTGATAGAGATATGGGACGCCCCTTGGTCGTTGACGGACATGACGGTCAAGAAGAAGACGTAGACACCATCAACAGGAGCGGAGAACTGTCCGGTGGCTGGGTCATAGCCTTCGCCAATGTTGGTGATGATGTGGTCGAACAGGTAACGGCTTTCACTGTCCACCCGCGGTGCTGGGTCTGCTGTAAAACGGACACTGAATGCCACTGCAACAACATGAATGAATAACAGATAAATCAGTCAATATTTAAAAGAATGTCTTATATCAATACATAAAGCAACATTCGATGCGCAGATGACACCATGCTGACTGCAGAAAATGAAGGGGACCTACAAAACCTTGTGAATATACTAGAAATAGAAAGCAAAGGTAATGGGTTGGAACTAAACAGCAGGAAGTCATGGTGATCAGTAAAAAACATGAAATCCCCTCATACCAAATAACAGCAAACGGCATGACCTTGAGACAGATTGATAGGATTAAATACCTGGGAACGATCATTTCATCAGACGGCAGATGCGCATCAGAAATAGCCAGCAGAATCGGCCAAGCCAAAACAGCATTCAAGAAGATGACAAGCATTCTTACCAACAAATGCCGCTATCAGTTAACATCAGGAAGAGAGTTCTTGAATACTGTTGTACAGTTGTGAGGCGTGGATAGTCAACAAGCAAAGCCAGAAAAAGATTGGGGAAGCTGAGATGTGGTTTCTAAGAAGAATGTTGAGAGTTCCATGGACAGCAAAGAAAACAAACGAGACAGTCTTGATGGAGGCAGACATAAGTAGATCATTCATAAGGAAGATTAGGAGAAAAACAGGCAACATTTATAGGCCATTTTATGAGGAAAGGGGATTTGGAGCACCTGGTCACAACGGGAAAGCTGGAGGGAAAGAGAGCACCAGGTAGACCCAGGGAGAAAATGCGAGACTGACTTGCAGAGTGGCTGATGAAAAGGAGGGTGGAAGAGATGCTTGAGGCATCAAGAGACAGAGGCAGATGGAAGTCCATGATCGCCAACGCCAAGCGGCAGGGCGCTTGATGATGATGATCAATATATCAATAAATCAATACAGAACAAACAAATAACATTGTCAAGTGAAAATAAATGCCTAGGCTGTCTATTCACTCTATTTGAGGGTAGTGCCCACCCCCACCCCCCTTTCTCTGTTTGACAGTCTGTCTGCCTGCCTGTCTGTCTGTCTGTCTGTCTTTCTGTCTGTCTGCCTGTCTCTCTGACTGACTGACTGCCTGCCTGCCTGCCTGCATGCCTGCCTGCCTGTCTGTCTGTCTGTCTGTATGCCTGCCTGCCTGTCTGTCTGTCTGTCTATTTATTTACCTCTCTCTCTCTCTCTCTCTCTCTCTCTCTGATTTTTGGTATAGAACTGGAAACACAAAGTGCTGCCAATGTTAAAACATTCATTGATGAATTTAAACAACACTTCTTGATTGGTTTATTCAAGACCGGCATTCTTCCCCCGACATTCATGAATTTTGTTTGTTGAATTTTTTTTTCATATCTATGTCAAATTTAAATTGTAAAATTAAAGATTTTTTACCTGATTTTGGATAGGAATGTCACCTTTGAATTATGATTTTTTCTGACATACAAAACAAATAACACGAATTTTACCTTTGAATTCTCATTTTCTAACACACAAAACCAATAACAAGGACAAAATTTGTAACTGTCTATTTTGTAAAGATAGCATCAAATCTGAGATTCATTTCGTAAAGGTCTGTCCTGATATGGCTCTACACAATTGGCTGGGCTTTCAACAAAAATGATAGTAACAACAACCAACGAAACATAACGAAAAAGCTTGCAATATTCGGCACTAGGGCACTAGACTCAAGAAAATCATTTATGGACATCTAAATATGATCCTTTGTACTCGTTTATCAGTTTCTGTTTTCATTTTGTTCACTCCTATTTTTATAGATCAGGGCCTTTTCACTTAAAACACCTTTTAGACTTTGACTTTGATCTCTCTCTCTCTTCTCTCTCTCTGTTTCTCTCTCTCTCTCTTCCTTGAATACCATAGCCCTGAGCAGTGTCAGGTATCTATTCACAACCCGTGGACTGAAGGCTACAGACTGGAAGCACAACATTTTTACCTCGATCCAAACTCAGCCATGTGGAGTCAGACTCGAAGGCAGGACTTTTACCTCCACACTAAACAATCCTATCCTCATACTGTCAAACCACAACAATACAGAAGGTAGGAGTTTTGCTTCCACACTAAATAATCCTATCCTCATATTGCATTGTCAAACCACAACAATGTCAAAGGCAGGAATTTTACTTCCATACTGAACAATCCCATCCTCATATTTTCAAACCACAATAATAACAAAGGCAGGAATTTTACTTAAACACTAAACATTCCTATCGTCATATTGGCAAACCACAATATGGAAGGCAGGAGTTTTACTTCCACACCAAACAATCCTATCCTCATATTGGCAAACAACAATATGGAAGGCAGGAGTTTTACCTCCACAACAAACAATCCTCATTTTGTCAAACCACAGCAACATCAAAGGCAGGAGATTTACTTCCACACCAAACAATCCTCATTTTGTCAACCACAGCAACATCAAAGGCAGGAGTTTTACTTCCACACTGAACAATCCTCATTTTGTCAACCACAGCAACATCAAAGGCAGGAGTTTTACTTCCACACCAAACAATCCTCATTTTGTCAACCACAGCAACATCAAAGGCAGGAGTTTTACTTCCACACTGAACAATCCTCATTTTGTCAACCACAGCAACATCAAAGGCAGGAGTTTTACTTCCACACTGAACAATCCTCATTTTGTCAACCACAGCAACATCAAAGGCAGGAGTTTTACTTCCACACTGAACAATCCTCATTTTGTCAACCACAGCAACATCAAAGGCAGGAGTTTTACCTCCACACCAAACAATCCTCATTTTGTCAACCACAGCAACATCAAAGGCAGGAGTTTTACTTCCACACCAAACAGTCCTCATTTTGTCAACCACAGCAACATCAAAGGCAGGAGTTTTTACTTCCACACTGAACAATCCTCATTTTGTCAACCACAGCAACATCAAAGGCAGGAGTTTTACTTCCACACCAAACAATCCTCATTTTGTCAACCACAGCAACATCAAAGGCAGGAGTTTTACTTCCACACTGAACAATCCTCATTTTGTCAACCACAGCAACATCAAAGGCAGGAGTTTTACTTCCACACTGAACAATCCTCATTTTGTCAACCACAGCAACATCAAAGGCAGGAGTTTTACTTCCACACTGAACAATCCTCATTTTGTCAACCACAGCAACATCAAAGGCAGGAGTTTTACCTCCACACCAAACAATCCTCATTTTGTCAACCACAGCAACATCAAAGGCAGGAGTTTTACTTCCACACCAAACAGTCCTCATTTTGTCAACCACAGCAACATCAAAGGCAGGAGTTTTACTTCCACACTGAACAATCCTCATTTTGTCAACCACAGCAACATCAAAGGCAGGAGTTTTACTTCCACACTGAACAATCCTCATTTTGTCAACCACAGCAACATCAAAGGCAGGAGTTTTACTTCCACACCAAACAATCCTCATTTTGTCAACCACAGCAACATCAAAGGCAGGAGTTTTACTTCCACACCAAACAATCCTCATTTTGTCAACCACAGCAACATCAAAGGCAGGAGTTTTACTTCCACACTGAACAATCCTATCCTCATAATATCAAAACACAACAATATCGAAGGCAGAGGTTTTACTTCCACACTAAACAATCCTCATATTGTCAAACCACAACAAATTCCCATTCGTGCATCTTCAACAAAATCCATTATACATTTCCTGGGAACAAAACAATAAACATACTTTGTAATGTTGATTATTTCTGTAACATTGAACACGCAACTCAAATCAGAATTTAAATAACCGAGGTAAAAGTACTTATTTTTACACATATACAGAATATACAGTTGTGCAAATATTAGACTACATCTGCAAATATTCTCCAAACTTAAGGTAAGAAGCAAATGAATGGTCAAAGAGATAATAATTTGTATGTAATTAAACTTCTTTTAAATTACACTTTGTCAGATACAATGCCAGATTGCATATAATGTCATAAAAAACATATTTTATTATTGACAGCCGTGCATTTCCAATTTGAAGCACATCGCTAAACCACTTTCCGTCCAGACACGCACACAATAACAGACACTCAGATACAGCCAGATGCATACAGACAAAACGAATAACTGGATGGAAGTCAGGATTAGAATTTAAGCTCAAGCGATAAGAATTGTGCCTTTGACTTTTAAAGCTTATGACCTTTAAAACTTATGACCTTAAAAATTTGTGACCTTCAAAACTTATGACCTTTAAAACTTATGACCTTAAAAAACTTGTGACCTTCAAAACTTATCACCTTTAAAACTTATGACCTTAAAAAACTTGTGACCATCAACACTTTTGACCTTTAAAACTTTTGACTTTAAAACTTATGACTTTTGAAACTTATTACCTTTAAAACTTACCTGTTGGAGTTTGTTGTGTCAGCACAGGGAGAAGCGATGATACGTCGGCCTCCAGACGATCCACAGCCTGACTCAGGTCCAACGAGGAAGATTCTCTGGACTCTGTGACCACGTCCACACGCTGCTCCACTTTGTTCACCTTGCTGTTCAGGATGTTGGTCAACGTCGACATCGAGTTTAAGGCGTTGGACAGAGCAGTCATGGAGCTGCTGACGGAACTCAAGCCAGCCCCGTGCGCTTCCAAGGACGTCTGCAAACTGTTGATGTTATCGCTCACCTTTCTCGGAACACAACGTTCTTCGTCTGAAGCCTCATCGTTCTGAAGAATGTGACTCTTAAGGATGTCCACATCTTTCTTCACGGTCTTCATGTCAGTGTTTAGACCGCTGACGATCACATTCACGTTGGACATGGCCATGGTCAAGGTATGCTGCCTGGCCTCCATAGTCTGTAAGCGAGTTTGGACAATCCCTGAAGGACTGCAGGGACAATCAGCATCCAAATCCTGGCTCACATTCTGCTGCGGAAAGAGTAAATGGTAAGAGACAGAGAGAAAGAGAGCGTGAGAGAGAGGGACAGAGAGAGAGAGAGAGAGAGAGAGAGATAGAGAGAGAGAACTCAGAACTCAGAATTTTTTAATGTACATCGGCCTTAGGCCACAATACAATAGTCGGTGGGAGGGGGGGGGAGATAGGGTTTTTGTGTATTACACCAATATTGCAATGCGCATGATTGCATCGTCGAACATTGACACTGTCCTCGCTTTCCTCAGTTGAATACTTCGTTGGTGTAACAGTCAACAGATCTTTCTTTTGCTGACTAAATCTAACATTTAATGAAGTAATACACTAAATAGTACTTGATTATAATTAAGCTTCATCAGTGCATTAAGGCATCAAACAAGTCATAAAGATATTTAATACATATACATATATCGTTCCATTCCTCCATCTACTGATCAAGCAATTAGTCTCTCTGTATAGCCAACAGCCGGTCAAGTAATACAATCATCACACAATCAACAAATAATTGGTAAATCACCATGCTTGCGAAACATACTTCACTTTATCCATCTAATCAAACAAATACTTAGTACTTTCAGTGTACCGTGGCAACGGTAATCAATCAATCAATCAATCAACTGCCATTCTATCATTTAATTAGCCATCTGAATCCGATCAGTTAAAAACTGAACCGTTTCTCTACCAGTTAAGTTTGTCGCCAAATACAATTACTCATCTATAAACCAAACTAGTTAGCGAGTCACCGAACAATTTGATCAGTTTCATATAAATCAAGAGAGAGAGAGATAGAGAGAGAGATAGAGAGAGAGAGAGAGAGAGAGAGAGAGAGAGAGAGAGAGAGAGAGAGAGAGAGAGAATAAAATAAAGAAAACTTTCGAGTAGACTTCAAAAGTTTTCTTTCTTTTTTTTATATTTTTCTTTCTTTTTTGTGATCTTTGGATCCCTTGAATTTTAGATAATGTATTCATACAAAAGAGAAACGTAACAGAAACATGTCATTATCATCATTGTAAATTTCAAGCGTAGACGTAAGATCACAAAAGAACAAACATATCGGTTCTATATAACATTCAAGAACTCTCTTCCTGATGTTAATCGATAGGCATTTGTTGATAAGAATGCTTTTCATCTTCTTGAATGCTGTTTTGGCCCGGCTGATTCCGCTAGCTATTTCTGATTTCATGTCCTTTACTGATTACCGTGATTTCCGTTTTCTTGCTATTTAGCTCCAACCCTTTATTTTTGCTTTCTATTTCCATTATATTCACAGGGTCCCGTAGGTCCTTTCATTTTCTGCAATTAGCACGATGTCATCTGCGTAACGAATGTTGTTTATCATTTTTCCTCCAACCTTTAATCCAGTGCATTCTTCTAGGCTTTCGTTATGGTTTCGCTGTAAAGTGAAAACAAACCTGGTGACAAAAGACAACCTTGTCTGACTCCTTTTTTGATATTTTGGAAAGAGCTTACATCGTTTTCTATTCTCATTGCTGCTATTGTTCCCAATATAAATTTCTGATTATTCGCAGATCTTTTCTATGGCTTCTGCCATGATCGTTCTGGAACGTCTCTGTCACATGGCACCTGTACGTTAGTGCATATGGACTTCACCACCCATACGTTAGTGCATATGGACTTCAGACCTGTACGTTAGTGCATATGGACCTCAGACCTGTACGTTAGTACAAATGGACCTAAGACCTGTACGTTAGTGCATATGGACTTCAGCACCGGTACGTTAGTGCATATGGACTTAAGACCTGTACTTTAGTGCATATGGAATTCAACACCTGTACGTTAGTACGTATGGAATTCAGCACCTGTACGTTAGAGCATATGGAATTCAGCACCTGTACGTTAGTGCACATGGACTTCAGACCTGTACGTTAGTGCAGATGGAATTCAGCACATGTACGTTAGTGCGTATGGAATTCAGCACCTGTACGTTAGGGCATATGGAATTCAGCACTTGTACGTTAGTGCATATGGAATTCAGCACCTGTACGGTAATGCATATGGACTTCAGCACCTGTACGTTAGTGCATATAAACTTCAGACCTGTACACAAATGCAGATGGAATTCAACACCTGTACATTAATTAGGGCATATGGAATTCAGCACTTGTATTTTAGGGCATATGGAATTCAGCACCTATACGTTAGTGCATATAGAATTAAGCACCTGCACGTTAGGGGCATAGGAATTCATTCCGAGCAAGAAGATCTCATCTTGAGAAACTGAAACTGAAACAGACCTCTAAATGTCCTTTTGCTATCGCAATTAACCGTACGCTTTCATCATCATCGTGTGCCCTGCCGCATGGCGTTGGCGATCATGGCCCTGTATACGAATTTATCCTTGTCGCTGCAAGTACATCCCCAACCCTCTCTGTCTTCTTCCACGCTGGTAGTCCTTCCAATATTTTCTCCTTGGATCTACCTGATGCTCTCTTTCCCTCCCACTTTCCTGTTGTGACTAGGTGCTCTAATTTCTCTTCCTCATAAAATGTTCTATAAATGCTGCTTGTCTTTTTCTAATCTTCTGTATTGTTGTTCTTCTTGTATCTGCCTCCTTCAAGATTGTCTCGTTTGTTTCCTTTGCTATCCATGGAACTCTCAACATTCTTCTCATAAACCACAGTTCAGTACTGTGCACT
>JAPXFY010000013.1:83586848-83589348 GCA_030674185.1 Monoplex corrugatus | reverse complement strand
CACACACACAACACAACACACACACACACACACACACACACACACACCACACACACACACACACTACATACACACACACGCACGCACGCACGCACGCACGCACATACACACGTAAATACACATGTATATGTGTTCTGATTGTTTTTCTTTTGTTCGTTAATTTGTTTGATGTTACATTAATTGTTACCTTAATTGAAATTTGTTTGATGTTACATTAATTGTTACTTTAATTGATACAATGCCTTCATGATTACATAGATTCATTCATTCTTTACGCACCATTTTTTTTTCCCGGTCTAAAAGCACATATGTGAATAGACGTTAAAAGAAATAACGAACACATGTATACACGCGCACACACAAACACACACGACACACACACACACCATACACATACACATATACATACACATACACACACAAACACACTTGTACACACGCACACGCACGCAAACATGCACACACGCACAAACGCACACACTCGCACACACACACACACACACACACACACACACACACACACACACACACACACACACACGCACACACACACATATAAGTCTGCTAAGTCCTTTTCAATCAGCCTATAGAGCAGGCCATAGCACCGAAACTGTCCTTCTGCGAGTCGTAAATGATCTTTTGACATCTCTAGATGAAAACAAAATTTCCGTTCTTCTTCTTTTGGATCTTTCAGCCGCATTTGATACTATTGACCATAGTATCCTCCTCCACCGTCTGGAACACGTCTTTGGTATCAAAGGCTGTGCACTCGACTTGTTCTCGTCCTATCTATCAAATCGAAAACAGTTTGTTGTTGTAAACAACTCCCGTTCACACGAAACAACCCTGGATTTTGGTGTCCGCAGGGCTCCGTACTGGGCCTGTTCTTTTCTCACTATACACGACTCCACTTTCAATCTTATCACTGATCATTCTATTCGTCATCAAATGTTTGCTGATGATACACAGTTAAACAACTCTGAATCCCCTTCAAATTACTCTTCACTTATTCAATCATTGCAAGACTCTGTTTCTGACATAAAAACCTGGATGGACGATAGTCGCCTCAAGCTAAACCAAGGAAAAACCGAAGCAATGCGCTTTTCTCCCAGTCCTGCTATCTCTTCTGACCTTCCCTCTAACATTCGTTTCGAAGATTCTATTGTTGATTTCTCTGAACAGTCACGCTATCTTGGATTCTTTCTTGATTCTCATCTAACTATGAAACATCAGATCATGAAAACGTGTCAGGCCGCATACATCCAACTCCGACAAATCAGTTCCATACGTCATTACCTCACATATGAAGCAACAAAAACACTTGTAACTGCTTGTATTCTGTCCAGATTAGATTATTGCAACTCCTTACTTCTCGGCTGTCCCAAGACTCTTCTCAAACCCCTTCAACAGGTTCAAAACTCTGCAGCCAAATTAATTTTCAAAGCTCGCAAATCACACCATTGCACACCTCTCTTTAAACAACTCCACTGGCTTCCGATCGAACAAAGAATTAAGTACAAATCTGCTTGTATTTCTTTTCATGTCATCTCGGGCACTGCTCCAGCGTATATATCTGATCTATTTCAAGTCTATGTTCTTCTCGTTCTTTACGTTCCGCTTCTGACGACAGAATATTCCGTGTCCCGGATTCAATAGAAAGCAACATGGTGGTCGTTCCTTCTCATACTCTGCTGCTGTTGAGTGGAATTCCCTGCCTCACTCTCTCCGCCACAGCCCCTCTCTCTCTTCCTTTAAATCCAACCTGAAAACTCACTTATTCCGCCAGTACTTTTGAAACCTGAATTTTCTTGTTCTATTGTATGCGTGCGTGGGTGTGTGTGCGTGTGGGTGCGCGCGTGGGTGTTTGTGTGTGGGTGTGTTTGTGTGTGCGTGTGTGTGTCTGCATTCGTTGCTGCACACGCGTGCATGCCTGCATGTATGTGTTTATGTGTATTTCTTGTATTATGTATTTTGTTGAAAATGTGTTCTCCCCTCCCATTTCACCACTTTACTCCTCCTTTTCAAATTTGTGAAGCGCTTTGAGTCCATAGAAAGCGCTATAAAAATCTCCATACTTACTTACTTACTTATATATATATATATATATTATATATATAATATATATATATATATAATATATATATATATATATATATATATATATATATATCCATCTAATATCACTTGTAGTGAAAAGACGTTAAATCAAAGAACGAACGCACGCACACACACACACACACACACACACACCACACACACACACACACACACACACACACACCACACACACACACACACACACACACACACACACACACACACACACACACACACAAAACATGTATATGTATATATGGCAAGAACATTGTGGCTACGTAAGTGATACGATGCTGGTGTGAGTGAACGATGATTTTTCGAATCATCACTGCAGTGTGTAATTTTCACCAGTAAACGGCATCATCAGGATCATATCAATATTCTGAAAATAGAAATAAAACAC
>JAPXFY010000013.1:83564348-83581848 GCA_030674185.1 Monoplex corrugatus | reverse complement strand
TGTGTGTGTGCGTGCGTGTGTGTGTCTGTGTTTGTGTTTGTGTTTGTATGTGCGTGTGTGAATGGGTGTGTTTGTGTGCGCACACGCTGGTTTGTATCTGTCTTTTGGTTGGTTGGTTGGTTGGTTGGCTGGTTGGTTGGTTGGTTGGTTGGTTGGTTGGTTGGTTGGTTGGTTGGTTTCATAAATTTCACTTACACTCTTTTCCCAACAGCATGCGGCCATAACATTGAACCATATGGGTATGCAATTCAGTGAGCATAGCCTACCTGGCCTGTTGCCACTAAAGTAAAGTTTTTTGCAAGGCTCAAGTCAACGTGGGAAATGCTTAGTGAGAACGATCCCTGCCTGGAAATATGGATTTGAATGAGAGATGAGGAAGAGAGAGGAGAAAGAAAGAGGGGGAGGAATGAGAGGAGGAAGGAGAGATGGAAATGAGAGAAGGAGAGAAAGGAGAAAGGAGAGGAGAGAGAGAGAGGAGAGAAGAGAGAGGGAGAAGAGAGAGGAGAGGGAGAGAGAGAAGAGAGAGGAGGAGAAGGAAGAGAAGAGGGAGAGAAGAGAGAGGAGAGAGAGAGAGGAGAGAGGAGAGGAGAGAAGAGAGGAGAGAAGGAGAGAGGGAAAGAGAGAGAAGGAGAGAGGAGAGAGAGAGAGAGAAGGAGAGAGAGAGAGAGGAAGGAGAAAGAAGAGGAGAGAAGAGAAGGAGAGAAGAGAGAGAGAGAGAAGGAGAGAGAGAGGAGAGAGATGAGAGAGAGAGAAGAGAAGGAAAGAGAGGGAGAGAAGAGAGAGAGAGAGAGAAGGAGAGAGGGAGAGAGAGAGAAGAGAAGGAGAGAGAAGAGAGAGAGGAGAGAAGAGAGAGAGAGAGAGAGAGAGGAGAGAAGGAAAAGAGGGAAGAAGAGAGAGAGAAGAGAGAGAGAATGAGAGAGGGAGAGAAGGAGGGAGAGGGAGAGAGAGAGGGAGAGAAGGAGAGAGAGAGAAGAGAGAGAGAGAGAGAGAAGGAGAGAAGGAGAGAAGGAGAGAGAAGGAGAGAGAGGAGAGAAGGGAGAGAGAGAGAGAGAAGGAGAAAGGAAAAGAGGGAGAGGAATGAAGAGAGGAGAAAGAGAGAAGGAGAGGAGAGGAGAAGGAGGGAGGGAGAGAAGAGAGAGGGAGAGAAGGAGAGGAGAGAGGGAGAAGGAGAGAGGGAGAGAGGGAGAGAGGGAGAGGGGAGAAGGAGAGAAGGAGAGAGAGGAGAGAAGGGAGAGAAGGAGAGAGGAGAGAGAGGGAGAAAGAGAGAAGCTGAGAGGGAGAGAAGGAGAGAACGAGGGAGGGAGAGAAGGAGAGAGGGAGAGAGAGAGAAGGAGAGAGGGAGAGAAGGAAAGAAAGAGGGAGGGTGAGAAGGAGAGAGGGAGGGAGGGCGAGAAGGAGAGAGGGAGTGAGGGAGAGAAGGAAAGAGGGAGGGAGAGAAGGAAAGAGGGAGAGAAGGAAGGAGAGAGAGAAGGAGGGAGGGAGAGAGGGAGAGTAGGAGAGAGGGAGAGAAGGAGAGAGTGAGGGAGGGAGAGAAGGAGAGAGGGAGGGAGATAAGGAAAGAAAGAGAGAATGAGGGAGGGAGAGAAGGAGGGAGGTAGGGAGATAAGGAAAGAGGGAGAGAATGAGGGAGGGAGAGAAGGAGGGAGGGAGAGGAGAGAGGAAAGAGAGAGAAGGAGAGAGAGAGAAGGAGAGAGAAAGAAGGAGAGAGGGAGAGAAGGAGAGAGGGAGAGGAGGAGAGATGGAAGAAGGGGAGAGAGGGGGAGAGAGGGAGAGAAGGGGAGAGGGAGAAAAGGAGATAGGGTGAGAAGGAGATAGGGTGAGAAGGAGATAGGGTGAGAAGGAGAGAGGGAGAGAAGGAATGAGGGAGGAGAGGGAGGGAGGGAGAGAAGAAGAGAAAGGGAGAAAATACGAATACGAATGTTTAATGTTTTAGGCTGTTAGCCCCTTCACAGGGAACACAGGGGGCGGGGAGCAATGGTCAATGAAACACTGACACAGACAAAAGTGATCGATTTTTAACATGATCATACATCGCGAACAAGTAAGCACATCACGGTTA
Source organism: Monoplex corrugatus (assembly GCA_030674185.1). Taxonomy (NCBI): domain Eukaryota; kingdom Metazoa; phylum Mollusca; class Gastropoda; order Littorinimorpha; family Ranellidae; genus Monoplex; species Monoplex corrugatus. The sequence goes on along the minus strand of JAPXFY010000013.1, from coordinate 83,579,789 downwards.
TGTTGAAGTAATATATCACCCATCATCATTTTAATCAGTTACTGGGCGAGAAATACTTGTTTCAGTCAGTTAGTTGAGGGATAAATCTGCTCTGGGTTTTTTTCCCTCTTGAAATATCTGTGCTCGTGACAGCCCCAGTATTGGAATTCTCGTCTTTATGTTGGCTGGAACTACTGATGGATTTGTTTATTTTCCTTATCGTTTCATTGAGAACTGTCGTGACAGTATTGGTTGTGACATCGGAATTGTCAGTAGGTCTGTGTTGCTGGAGTGTATCACAGATATCAGTTACACTGCTGACACTGTCTTCACTCTGTGCATCAGTTTGATCGTCTGATAGAACATCTGCCACAGTACTGTCTTATATGAGAGCGTGCAGAAAGCTGGGATACCAGGGATCCCAGGATGCATTGAACACTCTTTTACGATCTGGGATGCAATCCAGGAGGCCAAGAAAACCAAAGGAAGCTTAAGTGTGGTTTGGTTGGATCTGACGAATGCCTACGGATCCGTTCCCCATGAACTGCTGATGAAAGCAATGGACTTCTTTTACATCCCGCACGAGGTGCAAGGCATCATGAAAGAATACTACGGTAACTTCCAGATGCGGTTCTCGACCAAAGACTTCATAACTGAGTGGCACCGATTGGAGATTGGGATCACAGCCGGCTGCACTATATCTGTCATCTGGTTTATCCTGGTGATGGAGATGCTACTGAGATCTGCAGAATGCGCTGAGGAAAAAGCAAAGGTGAGACCACCAAAGAAAGCCTTCATGGATGACGTGACCTTGCTGACAAGAGATACGGACACAATGCAGGGTGTTTTGACTCGGCTGGATGAGCTGATCACTTGGTCCAGGATGAAGTTTAAAGCCAAGAAATCTAGAAGCCTGACTATTCACAAAGGGAAGCAGAAGCAACAGAAGTTTACAATCACAGGGGAACAGATTCCTACAGTAAAAGAGCAACCTGTGAAAAGTTTGGGACGGTGGTATGCAGGAACCCTGTCAGACAGGAGTCGGGGTGTGGAAATCATGAAGCAGGCTAAAGATGGGCTGAAAGCGATTGACCAAACAAAACTGCCAGGAAAGTATAAGATATGGTGTTTGCAGTTTGCCCTCTACCCTCGGCTGGCATGGCCGCTGATGACGTACGAGGTCGCCGTGTCGAGAGTTGAGATGATCGAGAAAACATGTAACACCTACATCAGGAAGTGGCTGGGGGTGCCTCACACAACCAACACATCAACCCTGTACAGGCAGAAGGGAGCGCTCCAGCTACACCTCGCGTCCATCGAGGAGATCTACAAGGCAGGAAAGATCAGGACTGTAATGATGCTGAGGGAGTTGAGGGATCAAAAAGTCAGCGACGACCCACCAGAAGTCAGAACAGCGAGAAAATGGAATGCGGAGGATGCAGCTGATGAGATCATCTCTTCATTGGAATATGGCGACATTGTGGGTCCAGCACAGATGGGCAGGTTGGGACTTGGGTGACCGGGTGGGAGGAGCATGCAGTGGAAAGAAAGATTGGATGGAGTGAGATCTGGGAGTGGAACACATCGAGGTTAAGCTTTCTTCTCCGGTCCACCTATGATGTTCTGCCTTCACCAGTGAACTTAGTCAGATGGAAGGTCCAGGAAGATGACAAGTGCAGGTGCGGTAAACTAGGAACCATGAAGCATATCCTCTCAAACTGCCACCTGGCCCTGAATAGATACACCTGGAGACACAATGAAGTGCTCAAGGTGTTTACCAAGATGGCGAAGGAGCAGGTGGAGGAGGGAAAATACGCACTTAAGCCGCAGAAACAAGGACTGGGCAAGATCGTGTTTGTACCGCAAGGAAGCAAGGTTCCTGATGGAAAGAAGGCAAGCGAGGCCATGGATGGCCAGTGTGGTGGTCTGTGGGAGGTAGCTGGAGACCTTGAGGGCTGCGAGAGATTCTTCCCCATCCCAACAACGAAGAAGCCAGACCTGGTGGTATGGAGCAAGGAAGAGAGAGAGGTGCACCTTGTGGAGCTGACGGTGCCCCACGAAGACAATATCAGGGCTGCACACGAGCGGAAGGAGAATCGCTACGAGGCTCTTGTCGATGAATGCAAGGAGGCGGGATGGAAAGCAACGCACTTCCCAGTCGAAGTCGGCTGCAGAGGTTACATCGCAAATAGCGTCAGAAAGTGGATGAAAGTGGCTGGACTTGGTCCGAAGAAAGTGAATACCATGACAAAAGCTCTACAGAAGACCGTAGAGAAAGCAAGTCATTGGATCTGGTTGAAGAGAGAGGACACCTCCTGGAGCGAGTCCTGACAGTTGATGGCAAAGGCATACAGTCGAACTGGCATGAAGACCTCACATCGGTGAGGGGGCTCGGTGCGTCATTGAAGCTGTAGAGAGGAAGAGCCCGAAACAGCGACGCATTCTCTCCTGATGATCTCTACGCCAGAGTCCGGCCCTCGGAGCTTTCGACTGTTAGCAGTGTAAGCTGTTTTCAATGAATTACTGTTTCACTTTACCAGACAAGGACCACATACGCCAGCCAAGAAAAGAGGCTCAACATTTTCCATCTCCGCTGCTTGCGACGCATCCTCAGCATCCGATGGCAAGACAAGGTGACCAACGCAGAGGTCCTCCGTTGTGCGGGCCTACAGACCATCTTTGCCCTCCTAAGCCAGCGCCGATTACGCTGGCTTGGCCATGTGCGTCGAATGGAGGATGGACGCATACCAAAAGACGTTCTCTACGGCGAACTGGCAAACCGGAAGCGAACTCCAGGACGCCCACAGCTACGCTTTGTAGACGCATGCAAAAGGGACCTTAGAAGCTCAGGGATCGACCCAGGCTCTTGGGAGACTGGCGGAAGACAGGGCAGCGTGGAGGACAGCCGTTCAGCAAGGCGTTGTGAATGCGGAGAGGAGAGCAGAAAGCGCAGATGAGAAAAGGGCTCTTCGCAAGCAACGTTCCAGAAACCAGACAACAGCGACTCAATTTGTATGTGGCAGATGTGACAGAGATTGCCACTCAAGAATCTTGTGACAGAGATTGCCACTTAAGAATCGGCCTGCACAGCCGCAGGAGAAAGTGTACGTCATGACCACAACGCCTCCTGGTGCAGACTATCATCTCCTGAGATGTAAAGAGGCCGACGACGACGACTTTACCAGACACACTTTGGACATTAGCTGTGTCAACAATATCAATATCCTTTTCTTTGTCTGACCCGTTTTGGTCGTGGTATTCTGTGTCTAGTTGTGCAAGTCGTGGCACGCGTGTTTAGAGGATACCAACAATCCTGTTCAACAGGCCCTGTTTCTCAGTTTCAGTTTCAGTTTCAGATTCTCAAGACGTCGTCTCCGCGCTCAGAATGAATTCCACATGCACTAACGTCACAGGTGACATGTGATGGAGAAGATCCTGAATGATCACGGCACAAGCCCTAAGCCTGCACATAAACCCACGAGCTGGCCAGGTCCTGACGTCCTACCTAGATAGTTCCATAACACGGGGGTCTTAGGAGAGTGAGGTGGCAGAGATCTCAACTTTTCCCAGGGCCAGCACCACGAGAGCAGTGTTCATCCGTTCTCCCTCGCTTCAAATTCATATTCATATTCACATTTCAACCAAGATTTCAGAAAGGCAAAAAGGCTAATTGGTGGGGCCTGGGAAATCAACCTATCTCCAATATCTATACCAAGGCAGCCGGGCAATGCCCTGCTCTTCACGATTTTCAACTGCCATGAGATCTTTAGCGTGCGCAGCCAGAAGGCAGACGGGTCCGACTCTTTTCTCGTCCCCTTCCGAAGGACTAGATGTTCAGTTCGATTTTCCGGTCAACTGAGGGAAAACGTCGAGGCCTGTATAGGGGAGCGAACCCTGAAAACCTTGAGTTAAGTTATTGGCAGGCGAACGTCTGAACCATTCTGCCACTCTTCTCCCTGCCGGTTTTTCTCGTGCTGATTCAGGTGCACAAAGGTGTAAGACTGTCGTACTGGAATGTGTCACACATTGTAATAGTGTCAGTTGGCTTTGAATAAAACAAACTTGGTGGGGTGGGAAGAAACAAACCAGACGGGAGAGGAAACACAGCTTACCTGATCTTTCTGAAGCGTACATCTGTGAGCTTCAGCCCTTCGTCCGTCCCTGTAAATCGGTGATGGACATTTTCTTCTGCACACAGCACTGAAGCCCTCTTCTTTTGTGTCGCAGTGAGTTGGCTGGCACATGTGCTCGTCAGCCGCACCACCACCACTGTCTGGTTGCCCCTACCCTCAAATTTAAAGAATGAGAGATTTTCGTTCTTGCAGCACCGTGTTAAGAAAACTTTCTAAAGACGCTGGATGTTCTACAACAGGCATGCTGGGCGAGTTTGATACGAAAACAATCAAAATGTTTTGGTACCCAATTTTCAACGAGCGTCTTGTTGGAAACCGAGCAAGGAAGGTAACCCAGAATACTCTGTTACTGACAGTAGTATTAAGTCCATTGGGCCTGTCTTTCTGGTAATCTTTGCTACTCTACCACACACACACACACACACACCACACACACACCACACACACACACACAACACACACACACACAACACACACACACACACACATACACACACAACACACCACCACCACACACACACACACCACGCACAAACACAGACAAGACGAAGACACAGCAAGAGCAACACACAGCACGAGAGCACCACACCACACACCCCGCAAAACACAGTACATAGGGAGAGAGGACAGAAGAGAGAGAGAGCAAAGACACAGACGAGCACACACACACACACACACACACACACACAGCAAAACACAAACATGACAACCACGCACCACACCACACAGGGAGAGAGGAGACAGACAGACAGAAGACAGACACTACACACACGCACGCACACACGCACACACACGCACGTACACACGCACACACGCACCCCCTCCCACACACACGCACACACACACACTCAAAACACAATACATAGGGAGAGAGAAAGAGAGACAGACAGACAGACATACACGCACACACACGCACATACATGCGCACGCATGCACGCGCGCGCGCCCCACACACACACACACATACACACACGTAAAACACATCACATAGGGGAGAAAGAGAGACAGACAGATAGACAGACATACACACACACACACACCGAACACACACACACGCACACACACGCACGTACATGCGCACCATGCACGCGCGCGCGCGCACACACACACCACACACATACACACACGTAAAACACAATACATGTACATAGGGAGAGAGAAAGAGAGACAGACAGACACACACACACACACACACACACACACACACACGCACACACACACGCACACACACGCACGTACATGCGCACGCATGCATACACACACACACACACACACACACATACACACACGTAAAACACAATACATAGGGAGAGAAAGAGAGACAGACAGACAGACAGACAGACAGACAGACACAGAGACAGAGACAGACAGACAAATAGAGAACAAAAACAAATTGTATTCATAAGATAAGCAATACGTATGCTTTTTTTTAATTGAGCCCTCTCTGAAAGAGAGTTTGTATTACAAAATAAACTACACATGAATCAACATAATATTGCAATAATGCAACTGATACGTGAAAAATGTTTAAAGTTTATCTAAGAAGTTTCACTAATAGTAAGAGAGGGAGGGGGGAGAGAGAGGAGAGAGAGAGTGAGAAAGGAGGAGAGGGGAAGGAGAGAGGACAGGAGAGAGAAAGGAGAGACAGGATAGAGAGACAAGACGAGACAGACAGAGGATAAGAGAGAGATACAAAGGAGAGAGAGAGGAGAGAGAGAAGAGAGAGAGAAGAAAGAGAGACAGAAGGCAGAGGAGAAAACAAGACAGAGACAGAAGCGACAGAGAAGAAGAGAGAAAGAGAAGAGACAGAGCAAAACAAACGAGAAAACAGAAGAGCAGAAAAGACACAGAAGAGAGAAGAGAAGAGAGAAACAGAGAGAGAGACAGACAGAAACAGACAGAGACAGAGACAGAGACAAGCAGACAAAAATAGAGAACAAAAACAAATTGTATTCATAAGAAAGCAATACGTATGTTTTTTTTAATTGAGCCCTCTCTGAAAGAGAGTTTGTATTACAAATAAACTACACATCAATCAACATAATATTGCAATAATGCAAACATTGATGAACAGTTGAAAGAAATGTTTAAAGTTTTATACTAAAGAAGTTTAATCACTTGAAAGTACAGTAAGAGAGAGAGAGGGAGGGGGGAGAGAGACTGACAGAGAGAGAGAGAAAGGAGAGAGAGAGGGGGAAGGAGAGAGACTGACAGAGAGAGAGAAAAGGAGAGAGACAGAGATAGAGAGACAAACAGACAGGCAGACAGACAGAGAGAATAAGAGAGAGATACAACAGAGAGAGAGAGAGAGGGGGAGGAGAGAGAGAGAGAGAAGAAGAGAGAGAGAGAAGAAAGAGAGATAGAGAGAGAAGAAAGAGAGGAGAGAGAGAGAGACAGAGAAGAGAGACAGAGAGAGAAACAGAGACAGAGAGAAAGAGAGAGAGAAAGAGAAACAGAGAGAGAGAGAGAGAGAAACAGAGACAGAGACAGACAGAAACAGAGACAGACAGAAACAGAGAGACAGAGACAGAGACAGACAGACAAATAGAGAACAAAAACAAATTGTATTCATAAGATAAGCAATACGTATGCTTTTTTTTTAATTGAGCCCTCTCTGAAAGAGAGTTTGTATTACAAATAAACTACACATCCATCAACATAATATTGCAATAATGCAAACATTGATGAACAGTTGAAAGAAATGTTTAAAGTTTTATACTAAAGAAGTTTAATCACTTGAACGCACATTAAGAGAGAGAGAGGGAGGGAGAGAGAGACTGACAGAGAGAGAGAGAGAGAACAGAGAGCGAGAGAGGGAGAGAGAGAGATAGAGAGAAAGACAGAAAGACAGACAGGCAGACAGACAGAGAGGAGAAGAGAGAGAGACAAGAGAGAGAGAGAGGAGAATGAGAGAGAGAGAGAGATGAGAAAGAGAGAGAGAGAGAAAGATAGAGAGAGTGAGAGAGATGAGAACGAGAGAGAGAGAGAGAGATAAGAAAGAGAGAGAGAAAGATAGAGAGACAGAGAGACAGAGAGAGAGAGATAGAGACAGAGAGAGAGACAAAGAAGAGAGAGAGAGAAGAAGAAGAGAAGAGAGAGGAGAGAGGAGAGAGGAGAGAGGAGAGAGAGGATAGAGAGAAGAGAGAAAATGGAGAAAGAGAGGAGAGAGAGATAGAGGAGAGACAGAGAGAGAAGAATGAGAGAGGAGAGACAGAGAGACAGAAACGAGAGAGAAGAAAGAGAGAGAGAGAGAGGAGAGAGAGGTGAGAGAGAGGAGAGAGAGAAGAGAGAGACAGTGGAGAAAGAGAGAGAGAGAGGAGAAGAGGAGAAGAGAGAGAGAGAGAGAAGAGAAAGAGAGAGACAGTGGAGAAAGATAGAGAGAGAAGAATGAGAGAGAGGAGAAAGAGAGAGAGAGAGAGAAGAGAAAGAGAAAGAGAGAAAGAGGAGAAAGAGAGAGAGAAGAAAGAGAGAGAGAGGGCAGAGAGACAGAGAGAGAAGAAAGAGAGAGAGAGAGAGAGACAGGAGAGAGAGGGGAGGAGAAGAAAGAAAGAAAGAAAACATAATTCATTCTGGACAGATATTTCTAATCAGATTACGGTTTATGACGTCAACCTGGGACTTATACAGAACTTTACACTAGCTCAAAAAGCACCATGAATATATAAACACAAGATATTCAGTTTAAATATTCAGAAAATATCTTTCAGGTATGTTACCTATATTTTGGTACATTAGTAACTACTTGGCACGATTTTAAAGTCTAAATGAAAAAAAAAAACAACTAAAAACGTAAAAGAATTTATCAACAACAGTAAGTACAACAGCAATAACAACTAAGGTATACTGCAAACGACATTTTCATGTTTTTCCGTTTTGTTAAGATGACGTCTCCACGCTCGGAATGAATTCCATATGCGCTAACGTCACAGATGTCATTTGATGGATAAGATCCACAATGATCATGGTATAAACCTTATATCTGCAGATAAATCTAATGCGCTATTAAAGTCTTGAGAGATACACGCATATCATTAAAAAACGTACTCTTTGCAAGAACAGCACTTATGTACGTTTGATGTCAGACAACATCAGTACACATCATCATCATCATCAAGTGCCTGGCCACATGGCGTTGGCGATCATGTGTTAATTTTGTATGGAACTCTGAGGAACAGGCAGCAGTGGAAAAAAAGCGAACTATCATCATCATCAAGTGCCTTGCCACATGGCCTTGGCGATCATGGCCTTCCATCTGTTTCTATCCCTTGTTGCATCTCTCAAGCATCTCTTCCACCCTCTTTGTCTTCAGCCACTCTGCAAGTCCGTCCAATATCTTCTCCCTGGGTCTACCTGGTGCTCTCTTTCCCTCCAGCTTTCCTGTTGTGACCAGGTGCTCCAATTCCCCTTTCCTTATAAAATGGCCTATAAAATGTGGCCTGTCTTTTCCTAATCTTCCTTATGAATGACACAAGTGGCATAATATTGGTATACGTGTAAGTTTGTTAACGGGTATGATTGTGGAACAATTTGATATGAAAAAAAAAAAAATTCAGAAACGGAGGGGAGGTGGAGAAACAAAAAGTGAACGACGCAAAAAACAAAAAAAATCAAAGCAAAAAGGAAAACTATCACAAGCACAAATGGGGAACATGACAAACAGACAGAAAGAAAGGGCAACAACAATGGCAGTTTCAAATCAAAATCCCAAATACGTGAACCAGAATGAAAACGTGTATATATGATCAATAAGTCAAGACAGGCACACATTTTAAGTCAGCCTCCCTTTCTTAATCCTCTGACTCCCGCACCCTGTCTACCAGCATCCTGCATTGTCAACCATGCTAGCAAAGCACAACTTAACTCTTCGACTCCCTTACCCTATCTACCAGCTTCCTACAGGAAGCCGGTGGATAGAGTAGATAGAGTGAGGGTTAAGATTTTGCAGTTGGTGGATAGGGTGCGGGAGACAAAGGGTTAAGATTTTGCAGTTGGCTGATAGAGTGAGGGAGTCAAAGGGTTAAGATTTTGCAGTTGGTGTAAGGGTGTGGGAGTCAAAGGGTTAAGATTTTACAGTTGGTGGAATAGGGTGTGGGAGTCAAAGGGTTAAGATTTTACAGTTGGTGGATTGAGTGAGGGAGTCAAAGGGTTAAGATTTTACAGTTGGTGGATAGGGTGTGGGAATCAAAGGGTTAAAATGTTGCAGTTGGTGGATAGGGTGTGGGAGTCAAAGGGTTAGGCATAACACAAAGACAAAAAAGAAATTCACAAAATTTAACACAAAAGACACTCAGCAAGTACATTACAATCTGTTGATTCCAAATAGGTTGGCCGTAGACTTTGCTTGGCCGTAGACTTTGCTGGCCGTAGACTTTGCTTACTTTCTTTCCTATTGTCCAGTTTGAACAATTCATAAACACTTTATGGTTTCATGTGAGAATTGTGTTGTTGGCAAATTTCTCACCTATTGTCCAGTTTGAACAATTCATAAACACTTTATGATTTCATGTGAGAATTATGTTGATAACAGATGTCTTCCCTATTGTCCAATTTGAACAAATCACAAACACTGTATGATTTCATGCTAAAATCATATTGATGGCAAATTTCTCACCTGTTGTCCACTTTGAACAGTTCACAAAACTTTATGATTTCATGTCCAAATTATGTTTCCATCTCAGCTTAACATCAGGAAAGTCAGCAGTTCTGTTGTCCGTAATTCTGTGAATTTCTTTGTTGCCTTTTGTGTATTTGTGGGTTAGTTGGTAGACCCATGGACACAAGATCTGACATCTTGAGTTCAATCCAATTGCTCAACATTAAAAACTGACCTGCTCACTGCCCATCTTAAGTAATGTTTCCACCAGTCTGGTGGTGTCAGCTTAATGTTTGGTAGTTCCTTATCCCCGTTCCCCGTTTCAAGACCTTGCCAGCGTAAAAGATTTTGTGCAGGCTCAGGAAATCTGTCAGATAATTTCTGGTGGACTTGGGTGGAGCGCATATGGAGTTGTCCAAGCCGGTGAATCTCTCCTGAAATAACTCCAATAACTTTTGTGCAGGTTTGAGAGACAGGTTTGCTTGGCTAAAATTCGCATCTGTCTTGTTTTGTTTTGAATACGCTTTCGTTATTGTTTTCCCGTCTTTCTGTTCTAAGAAGAATGTTGAGAGTTCCATGGACAGCAAAGAAAACAAACGAGGACAGTCTTGAGGAGGCAGACACAAGTAGATCATTGAAAAATAGAAAAGACAAACAATATTTGTAGGGCACTTTAATGAGGAAAGAAACGCACCTGGTCATAACACGAAAGCTGGAGGGAAAGAGAACACCAGGTAGACCCAGGGAGAAAATACTGGACAGACTTGCAGAGTGGTTGAAGACAGAGGGTGGGGGGGGATGTACTTGCAGCGACAAGGGATAGATTGGTATGGAGGGCCATGCTCTGTTAACGCCATGCAACACGGACACATGATGATGATGATGATGATGTATGATGATGGATGGATGATGATGATGATGATGATGATGATGATGATGATGATGATGATATATTTTCTGGTCACTTGAACGCTGGCAGACAGTTTGATTCAGATTTCGATTTCAAATCACCAGAGCAGTCTAAATGAAAAACTTGGAAAAGAGAAGGGAAAAAAAGCAAAAAAGGCACCGTAAGAAAGAACCCCCTTCCCCTCCCCCAAACAAGAGAAAGAAAAAACAAACAAACAAAAACAAACAAACAACAACAAAAAAGAAAAGAAAAATCAAGAAGTAAAAAGCATAGAACGAAAAAAATGTAGAAAGAAACTGGAATGAAAACCGTGACATTTCAGCTTTAAACTGGAGTAGCCTGAATGAGAAATCCAGAAATAGCGGACCAAGGGCCTCCCCGTATTTTAGAGGCACCAGAACGATAATGGGCCCACACTTTCCCCCCTTTGCCCAGACGGGCAGTGACCAGTACTGCCCCTTGATCGTAGCGGTCATGCTGCCTTCAGCCCACGCGTCACCCCAAATGTTCCCCAGCGGACGTCGTGATACTGGCGTGCACTGCCTTTTGGTCGTTGACGGACATGATTTTCAGGAAGAAGGCGTACAGACCACCAACAGGGGCAGTGAATTCTCCAGTCGCTGGGTTATAGCCCTTGCCAATGTTGGTGATGATGAAGTCGAAAAGATAACGGTTTTGGCTGTTTGCAGACGGTGCTGGGTCCGCACTGAAACGGACGCTAAACGCCACTGAAATAATAAAATCCATGTAAATAAAAAGACAGATGATGAAAACAATATGATCATGAGAGAAAACAATAGATGATGAAAACAATAGATCATGAAAACAATAGATGATGAAAACAATAGATCATGAAAACAATAGATCATGAAAACAATATGATCATGAAAAACATAATAGACATGATATGAAAACAATATGGATCATGAAAACAATAGATCATGAAAACAATCATGATCATCGAAACATCATAGATAAAATAGATTCTACGGTCAGTCTGTCAGATGAATAGAGATACTAGTCTCAGCCACTTGGTGTAGGTCTTCGTATCGAATGGAACTGTTACTATGTTTTTTAAGCCCAGCCGACTGAGAAGGGCCATATCACGGCTATAACTGTTCCAAAACATACACAATACTTCAACAGGAAGAACACTGAAAGAAAAGAATACATATCAATGCATTCGTGCCCATAATCTAAGCAGATGCCCCTGGAGTTGACTACTCCATCCAGTGTATCACACAGGTGTTTTAAAAAACATACCTAAATACAAATTTAAACATAACTAAGGACACTTACACATGTAAAAATGGGCCTAAATTATCTAAAATTGCTTCCGCACATCTCAGTTCACTAGAACCAAAACGCGCTAAATACATGTGCCCAATTATCAATCCCAAGAGAAAATAAAAGCTTTCAAAACGCTAGATTCCCGAAATGGTGTTGACTGAAACACAGCCTCTGTTTTGCTGAAGCCAGCTGCAAGACAGAATCATTTACTGGCTGCAGCAAACTAGTCAGAGACGCATTGGACGTCCCCAGGTGAGCGTGCATCCAGCATGCAGCCATCCACGAAGACAAACACTGCCGGAATGGATTTGAACACCTAGGTCACAGTATGAAGAAGCTCCTTAGGCCCAAACGTGTTCCATTTGAAATTTTGTTTACAATTAAAGAAAAGGAGAGCATGGAGTAGGAGGTGGGCACTACCATTATACTGCTGGCCCTGACAAAATTTGACAGACATCTCTACCACCTCACTCTTCTACGAGCTTGGAGGTATGAGTGAATCTTTACCTATTAAAAAAAAACGTACCTTGTGGTGTGTGTGGTACTGGCCGAGAGACAAGCGATGACACGTTGGCCTCCAGACGATCCACAGCCTGACTCAAGTCCAACAAGGAAGGTTCTCTGGACTCTGTGAGCACGTCCACACGCTGCTCCACTGTGTCCACCTTGCTGTTCAGGATGTTGGTCAACGTCGACATCGAGTTCAAGGCGTTGGACAGAGCAGTCATGGAGCTGCTGACAGAACTCAAGCCAGCCCCGTGCGCATCCAAAGACGACTGCAAACTGCTTACATTAGCTATCATCATTCTCCAAGTAGAGTGCCCTTCGTCTGAAGCTTCGTCGTTCTGGAGAACGTGCTTCCGAACGTTGTCCACGTCTTTCTTCACGGTGTCCATGTCAGTATTGAGCTTGCTGATGTTATTGGCCAGACCGTGAAGATCTACTCTCAACATGGACAGATTTCTTTGAATGTCTGTCACAGTCTGGGTGCTCTGGTCGTGAGTTTGAATATGAAGCTTCACACTGGACATGGCCATAGTCAAAGTGTCCAACGTGGACTGCATGGACTCCAAGCGATTTTGGACGATCTCTGAAGGTTTGCAGGGACATTCGGAATCTGAACTCTGGCTGTCATTTTGCTGCAAAGAGAACAAATAGTAAGACGTTTAAAAATCTGTTGGTATCTTTTTTTGTCTGTGGACTCTTCCGATTTTAGACCTAAGTACAAAATGATAATGATAACAGTAATGATAATATTGGCAATGATTATTATATTATAGTTCTACTTCTACTACTACTGCTGCTGCTGTTGCTGTTGCCCCTGCTGCTGCTGCTACTGCTACTTCACTACTGATCATAACAATGACAATAATAATAATAACAATAATAATGATACTACTATAATGCTAATGACGACGACGACGACGACGACGATGATGATAGAAAGAAAGAGATGCCATCGTCTTTATTGTCAACATCAACATTGATGCAGGTCACCATCATCACTGTCATCATCTGTACTGAATCAGCATCACATATTTCTGTTTATATCACGTTAAGACATAATGCATACAAACACACACACACACACACACCACACACACACACACACACACACACACACACACACACACACACACACACACACACACACACACACACACACACACACACACAACACACACACATACACACACAACATACACCACACACATACACACACATACATACACACACACATACACACACACCACACACACACATACATACACACACACATGATACACACACACACATACACACACACACATACAACACACATACACACACACACACATACACACACACACATACACACACACACATACACACACACACACACACACACACACATACACACACACACACACACAACACACACACACACACACATACACACACACATACACCACACACACTACAACACACACACACACACACACACACACACACAACAACACACACACACACACGTGCATACCTAGATACATTTATTTATTTCATGGGCGCAACAGTCTGGTTGGAAAGGGAGAGACTTCCAGTGAGAATGGAGTATTTATAAAAGAGTCCAAAATTCAACGAAAAACATCACTTTTACTTGTTTCGTGAATTTCAATCAGCTGTCAGCACAAAAGACATAGGGAATACTACTAATACGAGGCGGATTGTTTCATCAAGACAGTGCATCTGCACACAAGTCACTTGTTATCATGGCTACCATTCGTGAATTTGGTTTGGAAAACATTGACCACCAACTCAATTCGCCAGACCTTGCCCTCTCGGATATCACCTGTTCCCAAATCTCAAAACAAAACTCTGCCAGAGCAAAGATTTGACGTGATGATGACGTCACATACACCGTCAACGTCTACCTTCAGGTGCTCCCAAAGAAGTCCTTCCAGAGGGGCATTGAGGAGCTGCAGCAGCACTGGGCAATGTACGTGGAGTTGAGAGAGGACTGTGCTGAGAAAGAAGAGGTGCAACAAATCCTATCACTTCTTCATATCGTATTGGCACATCTCTCGTGATGCGTGGTAAGTCCAGCAGTTTGGAGAAAGCGCCATACGAAAACGTTTTGTCTGTAGCAAGAAAATAAAATGGACCTCTGGAGGGTTACCTAAGCTGCTCCCTTTGCTCCAGCATGGTTGGGTGTTTTGTTGTTTTTGCTGTTGTTGTTGTTGTTGTTTCTCGTTGCAGTGTCGTCTTTTCCCCCCTTGGGAGTGCCGGGGGCTATTTCAGTATAGATAGTATCTCCACCTTCTGGAAATTCTGTGCTTGAAATTTCCTCTTTTCTGTCATTCTTTGTTTCTGCCCTTTTCCTTTGCTTTCTGTCATTTCTATCTGTCATTTTCTGCCTTGCTGGTCCATTCACCTGTATGTGTTTGATAAAGTCTGACATACTTTTTCTTAGAACTGATAATTGGGTGCATGTATTAATTGCATTTTTGGCTCCTGGGAGGTGAGATAAAGGGAAGCAATTCTGGGTAATTTAGGCCTGCTTTTATGAATGCTTTGGTGTCCTTAGGTATGCTTAAATTTGTATTCAGGTATCTTTTTAAATACTTTGTGCAATAAATTGGACGGAGCGGTTAACGCCAGGGCATGTCCTTGGATTATGTGCGTAAATGCATTGATATGCATACTTAAATTTCTTTTCCTTTTTTTTTTTCCTGTTGAAGTTTTGAATGTTTTGAATCGGTTATAACCCTGATATGGCTCTGAGCTGATGGCTGGGCTTTAAACAAAAATAACAGTAACAGTAACATTGTTATCTTTCTTAAAGGTTTCTGTTTCGTTTTGTGTGTCCAACCATGCTGTTTATTCTGTCCAGTGAAAGGTCTGTCGTGTTTGCTGGTTTGGTCTTTCTCTTGGTTTTTATATCCTTGCCAAGGGAAACAACTCTTCCCCCTCTCTCTCTCTCTTTCTTTCTCTCTCTCTCTCTCTCTTGTCACACACACACACAAACACACACACACACTCACACACATACACACAGG
>JAPXFY010000013.1:83549348-83551848 GCA_030674185.1 Monoplex corrugatus | reverse complement strand
GACCTAATTAAAATTTCGAACGAGACTTCAGCTCACAGGCCCAGTTCGACGGCAATTTTTGCTATGAAATGCTTTTTCGTGGACGCGAAACATTACCGATGTCATGAGTGATGTGATTTTTTTTATTGTTTTTGATTATTTGCTGATAAATTTTCGAACGAAAAATGTATAATGGATGCAGCGTTTAAAGAAATCTAATGCCAAGCGCTGACTTAGATCTGTCCTTGCAGTTCACTGTCTGGTTTCTCATCAAGGTCAAGGCCACATAGGCCTACCCTGGTAAAAGAAGCTGGTGGGGAGCTAGATTGGACTGTGTTTGCACAGGGGGCAGAAACTGATAGTGGTGGTGATGATTATATTATTTATTTATTTATTTATTATTATTATTATTATTATTATTATTATTATTATTATTATTATTGTTATTATTATTATTGTTATATTGTTATTATTGTTGTTGTTGTTATCATCATTATGTCATTCTTATTGTTATCATTGCCAGTGTCATCATCATCATCATCATAATGAATAAATATGTAAACAAATAAAAAGACAAATGAAATAAGTTTCTTCCTGTTTTTTCAGATCAAGAAATCACACAGCCCAGCTGCACAGTGGTCTACAACCATGGAGTACTGACAAGATTAAATACAAACAGAAGAAGAAAGCAAAAAGACTGATTTTGACATTCAGAAAGATTAATGCGAAGAGAGAAGACACAGAAGTCCAGAAGCTGGAGGATACAATCACCTGAGGATTGAAGCACAGCAAAGAGATGAGCAAGCAAGGCAGCTGATACGGAAGACTTGGAAGAAAGGAAGAACCAAAAGAGAGGAAACACGATGATGGAGTGACAGATTGAAGAGAGAAAATGTGATGGACAGGGAAAACAAATTAATGGATGTCATGCTGCAATACAATAAAATACAGTATAATACAATACTTCTTTATACATCCACATAGACTCCCACCACACGTAGATTATTCTCACAACTACTCAAAACCACAATTACAAATCAATGACAGAACATAACAAAATAAACACGCCTCAACAGTTCAAAGCAACCACTAAAATAAAGCAGCCAATAATCTTGGCATAAGCTATAACTCTGCACATGATACACTCCCAACTCCTAACCATGCACACACACACACACACAAAACCCACACACACACACGCACACACACACACACACAGACATACACGCACACACACACATGTGCGCGCGCGCGCGTACAGAAGAAAAACACCATTATGAAGTCACAAAATGACAGGTGCGGTAATCAAGCAGGTAAATGTCAAACTTGTAATAAGAATGTCTGGGTTTGGTCCCTTCTGAGTGCTTCCTGCCTGGTGAAAAAGGGTGGAGAATTTAAGTTCTCTGGTCAGCATGTGTGCGGACCTACCAGTGTCTGAGACCCCTTTGTGTGCATGCTCATTCAGAAAATCATAATATGCACAATAAAGATCTTGTAAGTCATGTCTTGTGTGTATGGTGGCTTATGGAAGCTTGGCCCAGCAAGCATACCCACCAAATCAGAGTACCAGTACACTGCCTGCGCAGTGTGGACAAAACTGCACATATACACATCTGCGAAAATCTGAACGCTATAGAAAGATCATAAGGTTTACTAAAACAAACAAACAAACAAACAAAAACACACACACACCACACACACACACACACACACACACACACACACACACACACACACACACACACACACACACACACACACACAAAACACACACACAACACAACTGAGCAGATCTGTGGCACTAAAAGAATAAACAAAGATCAGGGAAAGGAAATCTCTCATAACTGCTTTGTACACGTTACCTTTTTTATTCTATTTTTTTAAGACGTCTTCATTTGTATGGTAGAAAAACAAAAAAACTTGCATGTCTCAGAACATGTATGATCTTTTAAAATAGTATTCAGAATTCATTTTGCCACAATAAAGGATCCATATGCCCATATAGTAAATATTTTCGTCACATGGAAAGTGTGTTGCAAGTGCATGATTTGTGCGTGCTGGTGGGCGCAGGCGTGTGTGGTGTGTGTGTGTGTGTGTGTGTGTGTGTGTGTGTGTGTGTGTGTACACAAAGACTGAGTTATTAAGTATAGTGCAAGGTATTACTTAATTGATTTAATTACAATCTAAATTCATAAACAATTCTTGTTCTTCCTTGCCAGCATTAAATAAAAACAAAATTTGAACTATGATTTATTGACACAGATGAAGCACAGGTCACGTGCACACACACACACACACACACACACAACACACACACACACACACACACACACACACACACACACACACACCACACACAGAGACACACACACACACACACACACACACACACACACACACACACACACACACACACACACACACACACACACACACACACACACACACACAAAATGCAGTATTCTTCGTAATATCATTTGAGATTAATTGTTACCACATATTTTCGTATTCAATTGAACGC
>JAPXFY010000013.1:83534348-83544348 GCA_030674185.1 Monoplex corrugatus | reverse complement strand
CTCACAGGGGATCCCATGGCTGCACCCTCAGTCTGTTTGTAGAACTGTCCTTCAAAGGTGAAGTAGGTGGTGTTGAGGCAGCAGGATAGCAGTTCACAGATGTGTTCCACTGGCAGGTTGGTGCGTTTCCGAAGGCTGTTGTCGACCTGTAACCTCCCCCTGATGATGTCAATGCTGTCCTTCACAGGGACACTGGTGAACAGGGCTGTGACGTCATAGGACACCAGAATCTCATCAGGTTGTGGTACAAACTTCGACAGCTTCTTCACCAGGTCTGCACTGTTTGCAATGGAATGTTCTGTCTTCCCTACCAAAGGCGAGAGGATGTCTGCAACGAAGTGGGCCGTCTCATACAACAGGGATCCTCTAGAAGCGACAATGGGACGGAGGGGTATATCTTTCTTGTGCACTTTAGGCAGTCCGTAGAACTTGGGCACATCAGTAGCTGAGGGGTACAATATGCGGTACTGTTCTGAAGAGAGTTCTTCTGACTTCTGTAGACCTTGCAGTAGTTTGGTCAGACGGGCAGTATACTTGCTGGTGGGATCTTTGCTCAGCTGTTGGTAGGTCTTTTTGTCATCTAGCAGATTGTGAGCCTTCTCATAGTACTGCCCCTTGTTTAAGATGACTGTGGCATGGCCTTTGTAGGCAGGGAGAATCATGATGGAATCCTTCTTCTTCAATCCCTGTAGTTGGATTTGGGAGGTTTGCTCTGTTTGAGGATGTTCACCCACTTTGATCGTAAGTGTGTGGCCTCTTCTGTTTGAGGACCAATCCATCGACACACAGTTTCAATGCTGGTAATGTACTCCGTGATGGGAAGTTTGTCTGGATGATCACGAAATTGAGCCCCTCTTTCAACACTGACAGTTCTGCTTCCGTCAAACTTTGATCCAACAGATTCACCATCCACCTGTTTTTGAGTTCTTGCATTTCTTGCTCGCTGACGATAGTAATGGGCACGCAATCGTCATGTTTTGGTTTAGCCTGCAACATGGCAAACTTTTTCCTGTGGCGCATGCGCACTTTGTCCCATTCACGCCTGACAGTGCAATCGGACCAGGCAACCGTCTCCGCCATGATAGTATCTGGTACACAAGCACTGAGTTCATCCTTCAAAATGGCGATCCTGTTGTTGATGATAACCAAACGACTGTTGATTTGTTTAATCCGTTCGTTCATGAGCGCACGTTGAGCACGATGGATGATGTTGTTAGCTGCCTGGCCTTTCATGCTAGTTTTGATCTTAAGACTTGTAGGGTACACAGTTTGATGTTTACAATGCAGCGTGAAATGAAGATGGTTCCTGAACCTGGCAAGCGATCGATGTTCCTCTTCCAGTTCTCTAAATATTTTGATGACTTTCCCGTCGAAATCGCGTATGAGACATTGAGGAAGTTTTAACGACTGAGGTGTAGACATAATGGCAACCTGGCTAAACTTATCTCTCAGTAGAAATCCTCTTTGCAAACAAACAAAACTATGTTTTCATACGAAAAAAAAATGTAATTAGGCTTCAGAAAAAAGAGATTTTTCGTATGGTTATGTTATCATGTTTCCTGACTCTTAATTTCCCCTCCACCGCAACCCAAGCCCCACCCTCCACCCTCCCGTTTGAAGCATCCTGGTTCTAGTTTGATAAGAAACGTTCACTCCGAGAGTTCATGCTTCACACCGAGTTGTGCATTGGAACAGTCAACATGATGTCTCTCAGAGTTGTTTTTCTGCTCGTTTTCTTCCTTGTTGAATATTCCAACCCCAGTGTTTCTGCTGTTCATGCTCTTCAAACACAGGTAAAAGACTCGATCTGAAACTTCTATTTATTTTTTTTTCTATTTATCTATTTGTTTGTTTATTTTGCATTTTCAGTTTTAAACTGACAGTCTTTCACGCTTTTGTTTTTTTTAGTTGTTATTAGTGTATTTGATTCTTTTTTCGTTCCTTTTGAAGTCCGGTTTTTTTTTTTTATCTTGTAATTCTTTTTTTTTCTCTCTCTCTCTCTCTCTCTCTCTCTCTCTCTCTCTCTTTCTGTGTGTGTGTGTGTGTGTGTGTGTGTGTGTGTGTGTGTGAGAGAGAGAGAGAGAGAGAGAGAGAGAGAGAGAGAGAGAGAAAGAGAGAGAAAGGAAAAAGACTGCCAGAAATTGCTTTGCCAAGTACAGTAAACGTAAGTACGTTCTTACAGCCCAAAGAGGGGGAAAGTAGAGTTGTTTCCCTGGGCAAGGATATAAAAACCAAGAGAAAGACAAAAACAAGCAAACACAACGGACCTTTCACTGGACAGAATAAACTGCCTGGTCTGACACACAAAACGAAACATAAACCTTTAAGAAAGACAACGTTGTTACTGTTACTGTTATTTTTGTTTAAAGCCCAGCCGACAGCGTAGAGCCATATCAGGGTTATAACCGCTTCAAAACATACAAAACGACAGGAAAAAAAAAATTAAATACATGTATCAATGCAATCTATCGCACAAGGGATTTAAAAAGACACATGAATACAAATTTGAGCATACCTAAGGAAACCAAAGCATAAAGAAAAACTTACCTAAATTTGCTTCCGTATGTCTCACCTCCCTAGAGCCAAAAATGCACTTAATACATGTACCCAATTATCAATCCTAAGAAAATGTACGTAAGAATTTAGCAGGTGAATAGACCATTAAGGCAGAAAATGATAGGTAGAAATGACAGAAAGCAACGGAACAAGGCAGAAACAGTGACAGAAAAGAGGAAATTTCTAGCACAGAATTTCCAGAAAGTGAGGATACTGTTTATACTGAAAGAGCCCCCGGCATCCACACGGGGGGAAAAGACAGCGCTGCAACGAGAAACAACAACAACAACAACAACACTAACAGCAAAAACAACAAAACACCCAAACCAAGCTGGAGCAAAGGAAGGTCCTCCTAAGGTCCATTTTATTTTCTTGCTACAGACAAAACATTTTCGTATGGCGCTTTCTCCAAACTCGCTGGACTTACCACGCATCACGAGAGATGTGCCAAAAGACATCGCTACAATATGAAGAAGTGATAGGATTTGTTGCACCTCTTCTTTCTCAGCACAGTCCTCTCTCAACTCCACGTACATTGCCCAGTGCTGCTGCAGCTCCTCAATGCCCCTCTGGAAGGACTTCTTTGGGAGCACCTGAAGGTAGACGTTGACGGTGTATGTGACGTCATCATCACGTCAAATCTTTGCTCTGGCAGAGTTTTGTTTTGAGATTTGGGAACACGTGATATCCGAGAGGGCAAGGTCTGGCGAATTGAGTTGGTGGTCAATGTTTTCCAAACCAAATTCACGAATGGTAGCCATGATAACAAGTGACTTGTGTGCAGATGCACTGACTTGATGAAACAATCCGCCTCGTAGTAGTATTCCCTATGTCTTTTGTGCTGACAGCTGATTGAAATTCACGAAACAAGTAAAAGTGATGTTTTTCGTTGAATTTTGGACTCTTTTATAAATACTCCATTCTCACTGGAAGTCTCTCCCTTTCCAACCAGACTGTTGCGCCCATGAAATAAATAAATGTATCTAGGTATGCACGTGTGTGTGTGTGTGTGTGTGTGTGTGTGTGTGTGTGTGTGTGTGTGGTGTGTGTGTGTGTGTGTGTGTTGTTGTGTGTGTGTGTGTGGTGTGTATGTGTATGTGTGTGTGTTGTGTGTGTGTATGTGTGTGTGTGTGTGTGTGTGTGTGTGTGTGTGTGTATGTGTGTGTGTGTGTGTGTGTGTGTGTGTATGTATGTGTGTGTGTGTATGTGTGTGTGTGTGTATGTGTGTGTGTGTATGTGTGTGTGTGTGTATGTGTGTGTGTGTGTGTGTGTATGTGTGTGTGTATGTGTGTGTGTATGTTGTGTGTGTGTGTGTGTGTGTGTGTGTGTGTGTATGTGTGTGTGTGGGTATCCATGTGTGTGTGTATGTATGTGTGTGTGTGTGTGTGTGTGTGTATGTGTGTGTGTATGTATGTGTGTGTATGTGTGTGTGTATGTTGTGTGTATGTGTGTGTGTATGCGTGTGTGTATGTGTGTGTGTGTGTGTGTGTGTGTGTGTGTATGTGTATGTGTGTGTGTGTGTGTGTGTGTGTGTGTGTGTGTGTGTGTTGTGTGTGTGTGTGTGTGTGTGTGTGTGTGTGTGTGTGTGTGTGTGTTGTATGCATTATGTCTTAACGTGATATAAACAGAAATATGTGATGCTGATTCAGTACAGATGATGACAGTGATGATGGTGACCTGCATCAATGTTGATGTTGACAATAAAGACGATGGCATCTCTTTCTTTCTATCATCATCGTCGTCGTCGTCGTCGTCGTCATTAGCATTATAGTAGTATCATTATTATTGTTATTATTATTATTGTCATTGTTATGATCAGTAGTGAAGTAGCAGTAGCAGCAGCAGCAGGGGCAACAGCAACAGCAGCAGCAGATAGTAGTAGAAGTAGAACTATAATATATAATCATTACCAATATTATCATTACTGTTATCATTATCATTTTGTACTTAGGTCTAAAATCGGAAGAGTCCACAGACAAAAAAAGATACCAAGCAGATTTTTAACGTCTTTCTATTTGTTCTCTTTGCAGCAAAATGACAGCCAGAGTTCAGATTCCGAATGTCCCTGCAAACCTTCAGAGATCGTCCAAAATCGCTTGGAGTCCATGCAGTCCACGTTGGACACTTTGACTATGGCCATGTCCAGTGTGAAGCTTCATATTCAAACTCACGACCAGAGCACCCAGACTGTGACAGACATTCAAAGAAATCTGTCCATGTTGAGAGTAGATCTTCACGGTCTGGCCAGTAACATCAGCAAGCTCAATACTGACATGAACACCGTGAAGAAAGACGTGGACAACGTTCGGAAGCACGTTCTCCAGAACGACGAAGCTTCAGACGAAGGGCACTCTACTTGGAGAATGATGATAGCTAATGTAAGCAGTTTGCAGTCGTCTTTGGATGCGCACGGGGCTGGCTTGAGTTCTGTCAGCAGCTCCATGACTGCTCTGTCCAACGCCTTGAACTCGATGTCGACGTTGACCAACATCCTGAACAGCAAGGTGGACACAGTGGAGCAGCGTGTGGACGTGCTCACAGAGTCCAGAGAACCTTCCTTGTTGGACTTGAGTCAGGCTGTGGATCGTCTGGAGGCCAACGTGTCATCGCTTGTCTCTCGGCCAGTACCCACACACACCACAAGGTACGTTTTTTTTTATAGGTAAAGATTCACTCATACCTCCAAGCTCGTAGAAGAGTGAGGTGGTAGAGATGTCTGTCAAATTTTGTCAGGGCCAGCAGTATAATGGTAGTGCCCACCTCCTACTCCATGCTCTCCTTTTCTTTAATTGTAAACAAAATTTCAAATGGAACACGTTTGGGCCTAAGGAGCTTCTTCATACGGTGACCTAGGTGTTCAAATCCATTCCGGCAGTGTTTGTCTTCGTGGATGGCTGCATGCTGGATGCACACTCACCTGGGGACGTCCAATGCGTCTCTGACTAGTTTGCTGCAGCCAGTAAATGATTCTGTCTTGCAGCTGGCTTCAGCAAAATAGAGGCTGTGTTTCAGTCAACACCATTTCGGGAATCTAGCGTTTTGAAAGCTTTTATTTTCTCTTGGGATTGATAATTGGGCACATGTATTTAGCGCGTTTTGGTTCTAGTGAACTGAGATGTGCGGAAGCAATTTTAGATAATTTAGGCCCATTTTTACATGTGTAAGTGTCCTTAGTTATGTTTAAATTTGTATTCAGGTATGTTTTTTAAAATACCTGTGTGATACACTGGATGGAGTAGTCAACTCCAGGGGCATCTGCTTAGATTATGGGCACGAATGCATTGATATGTATTCTTTTCTTTCAGTATTCTTCCTGTTGAAGTATTGTGTATGTCTTGGAACAGTTATAGCCGCGATATGGCCCTAATCAGTCGGCTGGGCTTAAAAACATAGTAACAGTTCCATTCGATACGAAGACCTACACCAAGTGGCTGAGACTAGTATCTCTATTCATCTGACAGACTGACCGTAGAATCTATCTTATCTATTTTCATGATCTATTGTTTTCATGATGTATTGTTTTCATCATCTATTGTTTTCATGATGTATTGTTTTCATGATCTATTGTTTTCATCATCTATTGTTTTCATGATCTATTGTTTTCATGATCTATTGTTTCATCATCTATTGTTTTCATGATCTATTGTTTTCATGATCTATTGTTTTCATCATCTATTGTTTTCATGATCTATTGTTTTCATGATCTATTGTTTTCATGATCTATTGTTTTCATCATCTATTGTTTTCATCATCTATTGTTTTCATCATCTATTGTTTTCATGATGTATTGTTTTCATCATCTATTGTTTTCATGATCTATTGTTTTCATGATCTATTGTTTTCATCATCTATTGTTTTCATCATCTATTGTTTTCATCATCTATTGTTTTCATGATCTATTGTTTTCATCATCTATTGTTTTCATCATCTATTGTTTTCATGATCTATTGTTTTCATGATCTATTGTTTTCATGATCTATTGTTTTCATCATCTATTGTTTTCATCATCTATTGTTTTCATCATCTGTCTTTTTATTTTAAATGGATTTTATTATTTCAGTGGCGTTTAGCGTCCGTTTCAGTGCGGACCCAGCACCGTCTGCAAACAGCCAAAACCGTTATCTTTTCGACTTCATCATCACCAACATTGGCAAGGGCTATAACCCAGCGACTGGAGAATTCACTGCCCCTGTTGGTGGTCTGTACGCCTTCTTCCTGAAAATCATGTCCGTCAACGACCAAAAGGCAGTGCACGCCAGTATCACGACGTCCGCTGGGGAACATTTAGGTGACGCGTGGGCTGAAGGCAGCAATGACCGCTACGATCAAGGGGCAGTACTGGTCACTGCCCGTCTGGGCAAAGGGGGGAAAGTGTGGGCCCATTTTCGTTCTGGTGCCTCTAAAATACGGGGAGGCCCTTGGTCTGTATTTTCTGGATTTCTCATTCAGGCTACTCCAGTTTAAAGCTGAAATGTCACGGTTTTGATTCCTAGTTTCTTTCTACAGTTTTTTCGTTCTATGCTTTTTACTTCTTGATTTTTCTTTTCTTTTTTGTTGTTGTTTGTTTGTTTCTTTGTTTGTTTGTTTGTTTCTTTCTTTCTTTGTTTGGGGGAGGGGAAGGGGGTTCTTTCTTACGGTGCCTTTTTTGCTTTTTTTCCCTTCTCTTTTCCAAGTTTTTCATTTAGACTGCTCTGGTGATTTGAAATCGAAATCTGAATCAAACTGTCTGCCAGCGTTCAAGTGACCAGAAAATATCATCATCATCATCATCATCATCATCATCATCACCATCATCATCATCATCATCATCATGTGTCGTGTTGCATGGCGTTAACGAGCTTGGCCCTCCATACCAATCTATCCCTTGTCGCTGCAAGTACATCCCCCCCACCCTCTGTCTTCAACCACTCTGCAAGTCTGTCCAGTATTTTTTCCCTGGGTCTACCTGGTGTTCTTTTTCCCTCCAGCTTTCCTGTTATGACCAGGTGCGTTTCTTTCCTCATTAAATGCCCTACAAATGTTGTTTGTCTTTTCTATTTTTTCAATGATCTACTTGTGTCTGCCTTCTTCAAGACTGTCTCGTTTGTTGTCTTTGCTGTCCATGGAACTCTCAACATTCTTCTTAGAGACCAGAAGCACGGGAAAACAGAACGAAAATGCGTATTTAATTAACAAAACAAGACAGATGCGAATTTTAGCCAAGCAAACCTGTCTCTCAAACCTGCACAAAAGTTATTGGAGTTATTTCAGGATAGATTCACCGCGCTTGAACAACTCCATATGCCCTCCACCCAAATCCACCAGAAATTATCTGACAGATTTCCTGAGCCTGCACAAAATCTTGTACGCTGGCAAGGTCTTGAAACGGGGAACGGGGATAAGGGAACTACCAAACACTAAGCTGACACCACAAGACTGATGGAAACATTAAGATGGGCAGTGAACAGGTCAATTTTTAATGTTGAGCAATGGGATTGAACTCAAGATGTCAGATCTTGTGTCCATGGGTCTACCAACTAACCCACAAATACACAAAAGGCAACAAAGAAATTCACAGAATTACGGACAACAGAACTGCTGACTTTTCTGATGTTAAGTTTAGCTGGGAACAAAATGTTGACATGAAATCATAAAGTATTTGTGAATTGTTCAAACTGGATAATAGGTGAAAAATTTGCCATCAATAAATTTTTGGCATGAAATCATAAAGTGTTTGTGAATTGTTCAACTGGACAATAGGTGAGAAATTTGCCAACAACATAATTCTCACATGAAATCATAAAGTGTTCAATATAATTTCGACATGAATTTATAAAATGTGAATTGTTCAAACTGGACAATAGGTGAGAAATTTGCCAACAACATAATTCTCACATGAAATCATAAAGTGTTTATGAATTGTTCAAACTGGACAATAGGGAAGAAAATTGCCATCAATCAATGGAATGAGATGAATTGTAGAATGTCAAAGTAATTATGCTATATTGTTCGTGTTTTATGCCAAGCAAAATCTACAGCCAACCTATATGGAATCAACAGATTGTAATGTACTTGCTGAGTGTCTTTTATGTTAAATTTTGTGAATTTCTTTTTTTGTTTGTGTGTATGTCTAACCCTTTGACTCCCACACCCTATCCACCAACTGCAAAATCTTAACCCTTTGACTCCCTCACTCTATCCACCAACTGCAAAATCTTAACCCTTTGACTCCCACACCCTATCCACCAACTGCAAAATCTTAACCCTTTGATTCCCACAGCCTATCCACCAACTGCAAAATCTTAACCCTTTGACTCCCACACCCTATCCACCAACTGCAAAATCTTAACCCTTTGACTCTCTCACTCTATCCACCAACTGTAAAATCTTAACCCTTTGATTCCCACAGCCTATCCACTAACTGCAAAATCTTAACCGACTCCCACACCCTGTCCACCAACTGCAAAATCTTAACCCTTTGACTCCCTCACTCTATCCACCAGCTTCCTGTAGGAAGCTAATAGATAGGGTGAGGAAGTCAAAGAGTTAAGTTGTTGCTTTGCTAGCATGGTTGACAATGCAGGATGCTGGTAGACAGGGTGCGGGAGTCAGAGGGACTTAAAATGTGTGCCTGTCTTGACTTATTGATCATATATATACGTTTTCATTCTGGTTCACGTATTTGGGATTTTGATTTGAAACTGCCGTTGTTGTTGCCCGCTGTTTGTTTGTTTGTTTTTTGTTTGTCTTTTCCCCCATTTGTGTTTGTTGTAGTTTTCCTTCAAGATTATTCCAGTGATAGGTTGATAAAATACCAGTATAAAACATAGACTAGGTAAAACATAGTCTAGGTAGGGCCTCAGGACCTGGCCAGCTCATGGGTTTATGTGCAGGCTTAAGGCATGTGCCATGATCACCATACACATGGCACCTGTGACGTTAGTGCATATGGAATTCTTCCTAACGTGGAGACGTCATCTTGAGAAACTGAAACTGAAACTGAAACTAAAAACTTCTTTCTTGTCTTTCTTTGTGTTGTTTACTTTGTTTTGTTTCTCCCTCTCTTTCATTCTCCCTGTTTCTGAAAATCTTTATTTTTTTCATATCAAATTGTTCCACACACACGCACACACACCCGTTAACAAACTTATACGTATACCAATATCATGACACTTGTGCACTGATATTATCTGACATATCAAACGCACATAAGTGCTGTTCTTACAAAGGGTATGTTGTTTTTTAATGATATGTGTGTATCTCTCAAGACTTTAATAGCGCATAAGATTTATCTGCAGATATAAGGTTTATACCATGATCATTGTGGATCTTATCCATCAAATGACATCTGTGACGTTAGCGCATATGGAATTCATTCCGAGCGTGGAGACGTCATCTTAACAAAACGGAAAAACATGAAAATGTCGTTTTGCAGTATACCTTAGTTGTTATTGCTGTTGTACTT
>JAPXFY010000013.1:83524348-83531848 GCA_030674185.1 Monoplex corrugatus | reverse complement strand
AAGAAGAAAGAAGAAGAAGAGAAGAAGAAGAAGAAGAAGAAGAAGAAGAAGAAGAAGAAGGAAGAAGAAGAAGAAGAAGAAGAAGAAGAAGAAGAAGAAGAAGAAGAAGAAGAAGAAGAAGAAGAAGAAGAAGAAGAAGAAGAAGAAGAAGAAGAAGAAGAAGAAGAAGAAGAAGAAGAAGAAGAAGAAGAAGAAGAAGGAAGAAGAAGAAGAAGAAGAAGAAGAAGAGAGAAGAAGAAGAAGAAGAAGAAGAAGAAGAAGAAGAAGAAGAAGAAGAAGAAGAAGAAGAAGAAGAAGAAGAAGAAGAAGAAGAAGAAGAAGAGAAGAAGAAGAAGAAGAAGAAGAAGAAGAGAAGAAGAAGAAGAAGAAGAAGAAGAAGAAGAAGAAGAAGAAGAAGAAGAAGAAGAAGAAGAAGAAGAAGAAGAAGAAGAAGAAGAAGAAGAAGAAGAAGATGAAGAAGAAGAAGAAGAAGAAGAAGAAGAAGAAGAAGAAGAAAGAAGAAGAAGAAGAAGAAGAAAGAAGAAGAAGAAGAAGAAGAAGAAGAAGAAGAAGAAGAAGAAGAAGAAGAAGAAGAAGAAGAAGAAGAAGAAGAAAGAAGAAGAAGAAGAAGAAGAAGAAGAAGAAGAAGAAGAAGAGAGAAGAAGAAGAAGAAGAAAAAGAGAAGAAGAAGAAGAAGAAGAAAGAAGAAGAAGAAGAAGAAGAAGAAGAGAAGAAGAAGAAGAAGAAGAAGAAGAAGAAGAAGAAGAAGAAGAGAAGAAGAAGAAGAAGAAGAAGAAGAAGAAAAGGAAGAAGATTGGTATGTATTTTCGCTCAATTGAAAATGGCAAATGCACACGTCATCATGAGCATGATGAAACTTTGGGGTCGAGGTAAAATTGCTCTATCCAGGAATTCTTTGGTAAGTATGGGTGAATTCCAAACAAAACTTGTCTTGTAATAAATGGAAGCAATGTCAAAGAAGGACTAACATATATAGAAGAAGAAGAAGAAGAAGAAGAAAAAGAAGAAGAAGAAGGAAGAAGAAGAAGAAGAAGAAGAAGAAGAAGAAGAAGAAGAAGAAGAAGAAGAAGAAGAAGAAGAAGAAGAGAAGAAGAAGAAGAAGAAGAAGAAGAAGAAGAAGAAGAAGAAGAAGAAGAAGAAGAAGAGAAGAAGAAGAAGAAGAAGAAGAAGAAGAAGAAGAAGAAGAAGAAGAAGAAGAAGAAGAGAGAATGCGAAGAAGAAGAAGAATGCGAAGAAGAAGAAGAAGAAGAAGAAGAAGAAGAAGAAGAAGAAGAATGCGAAGAAGAAAAAGAATGCGAAGAAGAAGAATGCGAAGAAGAAGACGAAGAAGAAGAAGAAGAAGAAGAAGAAGAAGAAGAAGAAGAAGAAGAAGAAGAAGAAGAAGAAGAAGAAGAAGAAGAAGAAGAAGAAGAAGAAGAAGAAGAAGAAGACGACGGCGACGACGACGACGACGACGACGACGACGACGGCTACGACGACGACGACGACGACGATGATGATGATGATGATGATGACGACGAAGATGATGATGATGATGAAGATGATGATGATGATGATGATGATGACGACGAAGATGATGATGATGATGAAGATGATGATGATGAAGAAAGAAAGAAAGAAAGAAAGAAAGAAAGAAAGAAAGAAAGAAAGAAGAATAGAAAGAAAGAAGACGAGGTCACTATAAAAGCATGACAGGAAGGAGCACAGAATCTAGGATATCATTTTTTTTACAAAACTAAGACAACGACAACAGAAAAGTAGTGATAAGTAGTGCTATGGAGTTCCAGGATAAGTAGTGCTATGGAGTTCCAGAATAAGTAGTGCTATGGAGATCCAGGATAAGTAGTGCTATGGAGATCCAGAATAAGTAGTGCTATGGAGTTCCAGGATAAGTAGTGCTATGGAGTTCCAGGATAAGTAGTGCTATGGAATTCCAGAATAAGTAGTGCTATGGAGTTCCAGAATAAGCAGTGCTATGGAGATCCAGGATAAGTAGTGCTATGGAGTTCCAGGATAAGTAGTGCTATGGAATTCCAGAATAAGTAGTGCTATGGATTTCCAGTTTTGGAATCAGACGGACTCACAGGTCTCCACTCTACACTTACTTTTGTAATATGATCTGGTGTCAACAGACAACGACGTGTAGAGACACCTGCCACTTTGGCCAAGAAACTTTAAGCAATGTCCACAAGTTGGCATCTTCCATGTAGGTGAGACTCGTATGTGTGGTTCAAATCTTCCCAACTAAGCCATGGTGCACTCACACCTCTGTGTAGGAGCCAGTCGGGTCAAAATCTGATGTCTTGAATTCAAACCCAGCCCGCAACATTAAAACCTGGCCTGTTGGCTGCCTGTCTTAGTGTTTCCATCATTCTGGTGGTGTTAGCTTAGTGTTTGATAGGTCCACTGGCCTGTTGGCTGCCTGTCTTAGTGTTTCCATCATTCTGGTGGTGTTAGCTTAGTGTTTGATAGGTCCACTGGCCTGTTGGCTGCCCGTCTTAATGTTTCCATCATTCTGGTGGTGTCAGCTTAGTGTTTGATAGGTCCACTGGCCTGTTGGCTGCCTGTCTTGTTTCCATCATTCTGGTGGTGTCAGCTTAGTGTTTGATAGGTCCACTGGCCTGTTGGCTGCCCGTCTTAATGTTTCCATCAGTCTGGTGGTGTTAGCTTAGTGCTTCATAGGTCCACTGGCCTGTTGGCTGCCCGTCTAAATGTTTCCATCATTCTGGTGGGGTCAGCTTAGTGTTTGATAGGTCCACTGGCCTGTTGGCTGCCCGTCTTAATGTTTCCATCATTCTGGTGGGGTCAGCTTAGTGTTTGATAGGTCCACTGGCCTGTTCGCTGTCTATCTTAAAATGTTTCCATCATTCTGGTGGTGTCAGAACTGGCCTGTTCGCTGCCCGTCTTAATGATTCCATCATTCTGGTGGTATCAGTTTAGTGTTTGTTATATCCACTGGCCTGTTGGCTGCCCGTCTTAATGTTTCCATCATTCTGGTGGTGTCAGCTTAGTGTTTGGTAGGTCCACTGGCCTGTTGGTTGCCCGTCTTAATGTTTCCATCATTCTGGTGGTGTCAGCTTAGTGTTTGGTAGTCCACTGGCTGTGTTCCGTCTTAATGTTTCCATCATTCTGGTGGTGTCAGCTTAGTAGTAATAGTAGTAGTAGTAGTAGTAGTAATAGTAGTTCTAGTAGTAGTAGTAGTAGTTCTAGTAGTAGTAGAAGAGTAGTAATAGTTCCCCTGTGGGGATGCCGGGGCCTCTTTTAGTATAAATAGTATCCCCACTTTCTGGAAATTCTATGCTAGAAATTTCCTCTTTTCTGTCACTCTGTTTCTGCCTTGTTCTTTTGCTTTCTGTCATTTCTTCCTGTCATTTTTACTTAACATTTTCTGCCTTGCTGGTCCATTCACCTGTATGTGTTCGATGAAGTCTTTCGTACTTTTTCTTAGAACTGATAATTGGGTACATGTATCAAATGCATTTTTTTGGCTCTAGGGAAGTGAGATATGCAGATAATTTATTCCTGTTTTTATATGTTTTTGTGTCCTTATGTATATTTAAATTTGTATTCAGATGTTGTTGTTTTTTTAATCCTCTATGCGATAAATTGGACGAAGTGGTCAACGCCAGGGGCATCTCTTTAGATTATATGCACGAATCCATTGACATGTGCACTTAATTTTCTTTTCTTATTTTGTTTTCCCTGTTGAAGTTTTGTATGTGCTGTAAAGCTGTTTATAGCCCTGATATGGCTGTACGCAGTCGGCTGGGCTTTAAACAACAATGACAATAACAACGGTTCTTTTGATAGACCCTGGAGTCACAATCTAATATCTCGTATTCAACCCCAGACCGCCATTTTAGAAACTGGAGACTTCGCTGTCCATCTCAATTTCTATAGCTCCCGTCTCCCTCCCTATTTCAAGACCTCGCCAGAACCAGTCGCCGTGGTGTAGTGGTTAACGCAACGGACTACCGACTGGGTTTGAATCCCCATCAGTCCGTTCGAAAATTATTGTGGGATTTTTCGGCTCTAACCGGCTCCTACCCAGAGTTGGGCATCCTAATGGGCTCATTGGGAAGACTGGACCACACAGTCGAGTCTCATCCACTTCACGGATGCGTCATTGAGGGTGTTGCTCAAATACTTTCACCAACACCACAGGTGTCACTATTTATGGGGCCTGGTTGACGCAAGGATATGTTATTATAGTAAGCGTAGAGCACAGCCCTGTCACGAAGTCTCAATCCTAGATGGAACTCCATAGCGTTATGATTGTCATCCTCATTGACATCATCAGCATCATCGCATTGTAAAAACTGTTCCAGCCTCTGTGGCCATTAAAGTGGCGTAGAAAATGCGACGGGGAAAAAAGGTGAGCACAAAGGTAACCTCCCTGAGTGCAATGATCCCTAAAAAATGTTTTTTCCAAGGCTAAAGTTTTTGCACAAGCTCAAGGAGACTGAGAGATAGCTGCTGACAGATTTGGGTGGAGCGTACACGAGGACTGCCCGGCTGTGGCGAAATTTTGAACAAGTTCTGCACTCCCAGACACTGACTGACAGCGATCGGCACTTGATTACATTGTCTGTAGGATAAACCACTGATGCTCTGTGGCTCCCCTACCCCACCCACCCCACCCCCCACCCCCACCCCCACCCCCCACCTGGTATCTCGTTACTCACACCTTTCTCTTCTTTTCAGCCCTTCCCTTTTGTCCCCAGAGCGTGGGAAAACGCCTGGCCAATTGTTCACCACTTGTCAGTCAGCATGTGCCGTTACCCATTCACACCTCACACACGCCTTCACTTGTTCCAAGGACACAGGCTTTCGTCATCATCATCAAGTGCCTTGCCACATGGCGTTGGCGATCGTGGCCTTCCATCTGTTTCTATCGCTCTTCCTGGTGTTAATTGATAGGCATTTGTTGGTCAGAACGCTTTTCATCTTCTTGAATGCTGTTTTGGCTTTAGGAGAACAAAACAAAACCAGCGTCAGACACCACCTGTGGCCCTGTACAGCCGCCACAGCCCTTTGTACAGTGCATGTTGTGCATACATCTCAATCACACAATGCATCCTTCACTTCAACCGCGGCGTTTGTTGTCAAAATAATAAGTAATGTTAATTTGCGAAAGCTACCAAACCTAACAAGGCGGCGCTGATCGCTCAATATGGGGCTGATGTTTCGGCTGTTGCCCTTTTGTTCAACACTTCCACGTTTTCCATAGAAATCTTGTTGTTGCGGTTGTTGTCGGTGATGGTGGTGATAATGTTGCTGACAATTGCAGGATTAATAGATTTAATGCCCTGTCAGTTTGTTTGTCTGTCTATCTGTCTGTCTGTTTGTCTGTCAGTTTGTCTGTTTGTCTGTCTGTCTGTTGGTGTTTGGTTGGATGTTTTATCTTCCAATTTTCTTTGTTTATTGATATGTTTAATTACTAATTATTTTTTCACGACTCTTTTGAATGTCAGCGACGTCGATGATTTTAGTCTGGTTATTTGATATCAATATTTGTACCTCTGAATGTTTCTTGTTTTGTAAGGTGATGTGCGAATGGTTTAAAAAATAAACAAATAAAGATTCTCCATTTCAGTCTCAGGCTGTGTAATCCCATTTTTTTCTGGGACTCAAAGTGGCCAATCATTGGGCTGATACAAAGAAGAAGAAGAGGAAGAAGAAGAAGAAGAAGAAGAACAACAACAACAACACAACAAGTACAAGAACAAGATCAAGGTCAAGAACATCATTTTCTGCCTTGCTGGTCCATTCACCTTTACGTATTCGATAACGTTTTACATACTTTCTCTTAGGACTGATAATTGGGTACATGTCTTAAATGCATTTTTGGCTCTTGGGAAATGAGATATGCGGAAGCAATTCTAGGTAATTTAGGCCTGTTTTTGGTATAATGTTTTAGTGTTCTCAGTTATAGTTCAATTTATGTTCAGGTGTTTTTTATTTATATCCCCTGTGTGATAAATTGGACGGAGTGGTCAACGCCAGGGGCATCTCTTTAGATTATGTGAGCGAATGCATTGATATGTGTAGTTAATTTTCTGTCCTTTTTTTTTTTTTCTCTTTTTGCTAGTTGAAGTATTGTGTATGTTTTGAAACGGTTATAGCCCTGATATGGCTGTACGCAGTCGGCTGGGTTTTAAAGAAAAACAACGATAACAATCCCAGACGTAAAACCCGAAACAGCCAACCAGAAGCGCTATTCAGCGCGAGCCGGACCGGACACAATCGCGTGCGCGTCACGCGCATCTCCCGAGAGGGTGAGGTCGGAATGTGTACCGTGTGTGTGTGGGGGGGGGGGGGGGGGGGGGGGGGAGGAGTTTTAGGGTGGAAAATGGGGGGTGGGGGTGGAGGTGGACTAGACTTGTATCGGGTATCCGCCAATCCGTTTTATGCTGTGTGTAAGCGCCATTGCCTGTTGCTGTGCTGTGTGATGGTTGTCACGTGTCACGTGTCGTTAGCCGAGACCTGAATAATACATTACAAAGGTGTGGTCCGTTTGGCCGGCATGCCTGGCATTATCCTTGTCCTACAGCGCGGGCGTGCGCGCGCGCGCGCACAGCGCTCACACACACACACACACACACACACACACACACACCCCAGCGCGCGCGCGCAGACGTGTACACGCCTGCACTCACACTCACTCACACACACACACACACATCACACACACACACACACACAACACACACACACACACACACACACACACACACGCAGACGTGTACACGCCTGCACTCACACACTCACACACACACACACACACACACACACACACACACACACACACACACACACACACTGTCTCTGTCTGTCTGTCTGTCTCTCCTTCTCTTTGTCTGTCTGCCTCCCTGCCTGTTTCTCTGTCTGTCTGCTCTCTTTCTGCTCTCTCTCTCTCTCTCTCTCCTCTCTCTCTCTCTCTCTCTCCTCTCTCTCTCTCTCTCTCTCTGCTCACTTGTTGTCGTTGTCCTACCGCGGGCACACACATGAACACAGACACAGACACAGACACAGACACAGACACAGACACACACACACACACACACACACACACACACACACACACACACACACACACCACACACACTCACACAGAGACATACACACAATCTTCTCTCTCTCTCTCTCTCTCTCTCTCTCTCTCTCTCCCCCAGTAGCTGAATAATATATATATGCATATATATATATATACATATATATATATATATATCTCTTTTGCTCTCTCTCTCTCTCTCTCTCTCTTTTCACATACACACACACACGCGCGCATGCGCACGCGCGCGCGCATGCACACACATACACACAAACGCGTGCGTGTGCGCGCGCACACACACACAATGAGTGAACCATCTGTCTGTCAAACGCAAACACACAAACACACAAATGTCTCTCTCTCAAACACGCTCACACCCACAACCACTCACTCACCTACCAACACACCCACACACCCACATACACCCACACACCCACCCACAACAC
>JAPXFY010000013.1:83501848-83506848 GCA_030674185.1 Monoplex corrugatus | reverse complement strand
AGAGAGAAGAGTCAAGAATGAAACCTAAGTTCCTAGCTTTTGGACAGAAAGAGATGTCAGAAGAGCCAACAGTGATAGAAGTTGGAAGTGGAGGATTATAGTCTGAAGAACCAGAAAACAGAAGAGCTTCAGTCTTACTGTCATTAAGTTTTAACATGTTGTCAGTCATCCATGTCCTTACATCATCCGTGCATGTCTGTAGTGTCTGTATGGTACTGTCAATGTCTGCAGGTTTGCATGCCTGTTGAAGCTGTGTGTCGTCTGCAAAAAGCTGGTGACTAACTCCATGGCGCTCAATGACCTCAGACAGGGGGTGGTATACAAGACAAACAGAACTGGCCCTAGCACCGAGCCTTGCGGAACACCAAAATCAAGAGGAAGTGATAAAGAATTATGACCATCGACCGATACATACTGTTTTCGATCCAGCAGATACGAATGAAACCACTGGAGGGCTGTGGAACAGATGCCAAAAACGTTTTGAAGTCGCGAAATGAGAATTTTGTGGTCGATGGTGTCGAAAGCAGCGGAGTTGTCCAAGAGCAAAAGAACAGAGAGTTTGTTTTCGTCAAGAGCAGACAGAATATCGTTTACAACACGAAGTAGGACGGTCTCAGTGCTATGGCCAGCACGGTAGGCTGACTGAAAACGGTTACACAGGTTGTTGGCTTCCAGATGACCAAGAAGCTGACTCAGCACGACCTTTTCTAAAACTTTAGATAAAAAAGGTAAATTTGATACGGGCCTGTAATTGCTCAGGATGGTTGTCCCCGTTGGCCATATTACCTGAGGTTGCTGCTGACCTAAAACTGAACTAAATCAACTAATTACTTATTCACTCACTCACTCACCCACTCACTCACTCACTCACACACTCACACACTCACTCACACACTCACTCAATCAATCAATCAACCAACCAATCGATCAATCAATCAACCAACCAACCAACCAAACAGCCAACATACCAACCAACCAACCAACCACTCACTCACTCACTCACTCACTCACTCACTCACTCACCCACTCACTCACTCACTCACACACTCACTTAATCAATCAATCAATCAATCAATCAACCAACCAACCAACCAATCACTCACTCACTCATACACTCACTTAATCAATCAATCAATCAACCAACCAACCAATCACTCACTCACTCACTCACACACTCACTTAATCAATCAATCAATCAACTAACCAACCAACCAACCAATCAATCAATTAACCAACCAACCAACCAACCAATCAATCACTCACTCACTCATTCAATCAATCAATCAATCAATTAACTATCAACTAAGTAGCATAACTCTTGAGAGTCACGGAGTTATCTCCCGTGAAGAATTTCTCAAACCCAACACAGTTTGCGCTACCCATTCAGCTAGCATAGACGCTGCCACAAAGCATAAAGTGGTAAGCTCAGAACATTCCTTTTCAATCAGTCAACCAACCAATCAATCAATAAATCAATCAATTAATCAATCAATCAGGCATAACCCTTAGACCAGCTAGCAGCGAGTTGCAAACAGATGGTGAAATGAAATTGAATACACGCTGGCTGGCCGACAGTAGTGTGAAGATAGCGTTTCAGCATCATCAGCGTTTCAGCACCACACGATGCTTTTGTTTTGAGGATCGTAGGGTGCGTAATGGTGATCAGTAAAAAACACGAAATCCTCTCATGCAAAATAACAGCAAATGGCACAGCCTTGTCACGGGTTGATAAATTCAAATACCTGGGAACGATCATTTCAACAGGCGGCAGATGCACATCAGAAATAGCCGGCAGAATCGGCCAAGCCAAAACAGCATTCAAGAAGATGACAAGCATTCGTACCAACAAGTGCCTGTCAATTAACATCAGGAAGAGAGTTCTTCAATGTTATATAGAACCAATACTGTTGTACGGATGCGAGGCGTGGACAGTCAACAAGCAAAGCCAGAACAAAATTGAGGCAGCCGAGATGTGGTTTCTAAGAAGAATGTTGAGAGTTCCATGGACAGCAAAGAAAACAAACGAGAAAGTCTTGATGGAGGCAGACACAAGTAGATCACTCATAAGGAAGATTAGGAAAAGACAGGCAACATTTATAGGCCATTTTATGAGGAAGGGGGATTTGGAGCACCTGGTCGCAACGGGAAGGCTGGAGGGAAAGAGAGCACCAGGTAGACCCAAGGAGAAAATGCTGGACGGACTTGCAGAGTGGCTGGGGACGAGGAGGATGGGGAGATGCTAGGGGCAACAAGAGATAGAGACAGATGGAAGTCCATTATCGCCAACGCCAGCGGCAGGGCACCTGATGTTGATGATGAGGGTGCGTAATATTTAACCCTTTGGCTGCCGTAAACTATCCACTAGCATCCTGCATCGTCATCAATGATAGCAAAGCAACAAAAAAACTTAACCCTTTGGCTCCCTCACCCTATCCACCCGCTCCCTGCAAGCAAAACCTAGACCCTTTGACTCCCTCACCTTTCCTGCAGGAAGCTGGTGGATAAGGTGAGGGAGTCAAAGGGTCAATTTTTTTTGCAGTTGATGAATAGGGTGCAGGAGTGAAAGGGTTAATATATGTGGAGGAGATCTGAAAAACAAGGTGGTAAAACTCCATAAAATTGCAAACTGCACGGCTTTTAATTTATATAAGCAGCGAGATTTGACTGGCAGTCAGCGGTGTGAAAAGGAACCAGAAGAACAAGCAAACCAAAGCAAGCGCGTATTCAACACAACAAGACAAGACAAGCGCAAATTTTCGGCCAACCGGCCTTTGTCAAGCGCGAATGCACGGTCACAAACGGACATTCGCGCTTGACAAAGGCCGGTTGGCCGTAAATTTTGCGCTTGTCTTGTCTTGTTGTGTTGAATACGCGCTTGCTTTGGTTTGCTTGTTCTTCTGGTTCTTGTTTGCTTGGGCGCGGGCAGTCGCACTTGTTTTGAGTCAGCGGTGTATTTTGAGTGATGGTGTTACATGATCGTGCTGTCTTTTCTTTATGATTATGCGCGCTGCACTGTTCTGTGCCCTTTGCGATCAACAAATTTGCTCTGCTGGAAGCCAGCCCGGACATAATTATCTCCCTTTCCCCCTGCCCCCACACCCCCCGCCCTCACCCCGTCCCAATCTGTTTCAGTCACTCAAGATGACGTCTCCGTGCTCGGAACGAATTCCATATGCACTAACGTTACAGGTGTCATGAGTATGGTGATCATGGCACAAGCCTTGAGACTGCACATAAACCCATGAGCTGGCCAGGTCCTGAGGCCCTACCTAGCCTATGTTTTACCTAGTCTATATTTTATACTGCTATTTTATCAGCCTACCACCGGAATAATCTTGGTTACATGTAAATGACATGTGTATGTGTGAATCTTACCTTCAAAATAGGAACATATATACAAAAGTAAATAAATAAATAATTAAAGGTCTGCATCACAACACAACTAACCATTCTGTATAAACTCGTCTCACGTGACAGACCCCCCCCCCCCCCCTAGTCAATGCCCAAATGCTCAGCATTCTATCAACTAGATGAAGACAATATTTTCTCAATCATAGATAAGTATGTAAGTGAGTAATACGTAAATTCAGTAAGTAAGTAAGTAAGTAAGTGAGTGAATGAGTAAATAAGTGAATAAGAAGTAAGTATGCGAATAAATAAATAAATACAAAATAAAGGAGTGTGTAGATAAATAAACAGCTAAGAGATGAAAACAACAAATAACAGTAAATACATGCTTATACCCACATGTCCTCACACAGACATACACACATACATTAAAACAACAAATAACAATACATGCATATACCCACATGTCCTCACACAGACATACACACATACATTAAAACAACAAATAACAATACATGCATATACCCACATGTCCTCACACAGACATACACACATACATTAAAACAACAAATAACAATACATGCATATACCCACATGTCCTCACACAGACATACACACATACATTAAAACAACAAATAACAATACATGCATATACCCACATGTCCTCACACAGACATACACACATACATTCATACATGTACACCCATGTCGACACAGCATGATGGCCGACAACAACACCTACAACAACAGCAACAACAACAACAACAACACCAACAAAGAAGAAACACACAACAGCAAAAAGAACAACAACAACACCAACAAAGAAGAAACACCCATATACA
Source organism: Monoplex corrugatus (assembly GCA_030674185.1). Lineage (NCBI taxonomy): Eukaryota > Metazoa > Mollusca > Gastropoda > Littorinimorpha > Ranellidae > Monoplex > Monoplex corrugatus. The sequence continues at coordinate 83,502,658 of JAPXFY010000013.1, read as the reverse complement.
CATATCATGACAAACTAACCGACATACGATCTGGATAACGATCAACTCCGTCAACAATATAATTCTGGCACCATCTCAGTAGTGCTGATCCCATGCCGCTCATTCCAGTCAGTCAAAATTCCAAAGATGTCAAACCGCCATAGGAAAAACCCTGAAGAGAAGATCCTGCATAGCTGTTTTGGACAGATACGCTCTGATGGAAGCGTTTCTTCTCAGTTCTAGACGGCAAAACCGGTTGTCAACGAAGAGACGTGGTTACCGCTCTATTGATTTGTGTCTCGGATCTTTACGATGGAAACTATAATGTCGTGTTGCAGCCATTATTTTGGTCTGTGGTGACAGTGAATGAGGGCTATTGGTTTTTGTTTGTCCCTTTGGGCGATTTTGTTTTGCTTGAGCTTTTTAATCTGATGGGTAGTTGCTTTTGGGGGTTTTTGTTTTTTTGTTTTTTTGTTTTTTTGTTTTTTTGAAAACCTTTTGTATTAAACAAACAAACAAACAACTCATATTGGTTTACATCCTGGGCCAAGGAAACAACGAAACTGACTAAATCAAACAAACAACCATTAAACATTGCACAAACAAACAAACAACATAATTATAGAAACATTACACAAACAAACAAACGACATAATTCTAGAAACAGGCTTGTTTTGATGGCGGGGATACCAGTGAGTAGGTAGGAACGAAACAGAACTGAACCATGTTAAAGCGAATAGATACGTCAAGTTTACAGAATCAAGCTCTAAATTAGTTTGTAAAAATATCGTTGATTTCTGGTCAAAATAAATTTGTAACAATATCGTTGAT
>JAPXFY010000013.1:83494348-83499348 GCA_030674185.1 Monoplex corrugatus | reverse complement strand
AATTTGACTAAGTGGAAAGTTGCAACACAAAGCTGATAGCTCTTTGCTCAAAAGGAAGACTGGGACTACCCAAATAACTATATTGTCCAAATGCTTGCCTTGCAAATATTCAGTCAACATCAATGCAACATGTAATACAGTATGAAAACCCCTCCTGGCATCTAGGGTAATGGATTTCAGTCTTGCGAAATAATCTCAAACTTTTACTGACCTGTAGGCCTTTTGTTCCCAGGCAAAACAATAAAGTTTTTCTTGTTTGTAGTTTGTTCAAGAGGGTTTCACTGCACTTTGAAAACTCCATATGGGCTCCACCCAAATATGCCAGCAACTATCTGACAAACTTCCGATACCTGCGAAAAACCCTATGCGTTGGCAAGGTCTTGAAACTTGCAAAAGTATGCAGTGTCTCATCGTCATCATCATCAAGTGCCTTGCCACATGGCGTTGGCGATCACGGCCTTACATCTGTTTTTATCCCTTGTTGCTGCAAGAACCTCTTCCACCCTATCCTTCACCAGCCACTCTGCAAGTCCGTCCAATATTTTCTCCCTGGGTCTACCTGGTGCTCTCCTTTCCCTCCAGCTTTCCTGTTGTAACCAGGTGTTCCAATTCCCCTTTCCTCATAAAATGGCCTATAAATGTTGCCAATGAATGGCGCCATACAGATACTGTAAATAGTGTAGGCATTAAGCACTAAGTTCAATGCCTATGGTCCACGAGCCTTCTCTGTTTCTGGTCCACTCTCCTGGAACAAACTTCCTCTCTCAGTCCGTCTGCAACCTACTTTTGTCTCCTTCAAGTCCGCTCTCAAAACTTACCTTTTCTCCTCTGCATAAAATCCTGACCTCACTCAATCCCCTCTGCAGCCTGTCTCCACTCGGAGGGGAATCACATTGTAATATATAATTGTATATAATATGCTCTCTATAATTTTCCATTGCTTTTATTCTTTCTCCCCATTTATAGCCGTGTGCGTGTGTGTGTGTGTGTGTGTGTGTGTGTATGTGTGTGTGTGTGTGTGTGTGTATGTGTGCGTGCGTGTGTGTGCGTGCGTGCGTGTGTGTCTGTTTCAGCGCTTAGATTTGATTTTATCAAGGTTTTGCGCTATATAAATATTGTAATTATTAATTATTATTATTATTATAGGCTGAAAGCCACACGCACCCAGTTTCTCCACAATCTGGACTCGAACTTGGGCAGGCAAACGGAAGGCGAGAGCTCTGTCTCAACGCCTGTCTTTTCCTAATCTTCCTTATGAATGATCTTCTTGTGTCTACATCATCAAAAGCCAGCTTTCTGGACAGGACAGATCGTCCCCACTAAAGACAGTCGTACCCAAAAGATGTTCCTGTACGGAGAAGGAAAACAAGGACACCGTAACCAGGGAAGACCACTAAAGCGACACATTGATACTCTGCCCTCGACTTTCTCCTCACTTTGACTGGAAAATCGAACTGAACATCTAGTCCTTCGGAAGGGGACGAAAAACGAGTCTGACTCGTGTGCCTTCAGGCAGCACACGCTAAAGATCTCACGGCAGTTGAAAATCGTGAAGATCAGGGTATTGCCCGGCTGCCTTGATTAAAAAAAAAACATTGGAGAGAGGTTGATTTCCCAGGTCCCACCCCTTGAAGTCCAATTAGTCTTCTTGCTTTTCTGAAGTCTTGGTACAAAGTGTGAATATGAATATGAATATGAATATGAATCGAGTGAGAGGGGAATGGGAGCCGCCCTTGTGGTGCTGGCTCCGGGAAAAGTTGAGGTCTCTGTCATCTTGCTCCCCTATGTCCTCGGGGCTATAGAACTATCTAGGTAGGACCTCGGGACCTGGCCAGCTCTTGGGTTTATGTGCAGGCTTAAGGCGCGTATCGTGATCATTCTGGATTTTCTCCATCACATGGCACACGTGACGACAGTGCATATGGAATTCATTCCGAGCGCGGAGACGTCATCTTGAGAAGTTGAAATTGAAAATGAAATGGATACTCTAAAGGCCAGTCTCATCATCTTAGCCCTGATATGGCTCTACGCAGTCGGCTGGGATTTAAACAACATTAACAATAGTCTCATCAGCTGCAGCATCAATACCATCAACTGGGAAGATCTTGCCCACAACGAAATGTGTTGGCAGTGGCAGTCTGTGGCCTTTTTTCGTCGATGGCGACTGTCGGCAGCGGAAAATGAGTTATCTTAAAACACAGCGACGATCATGGCTAAAACAACCAATGCGCGATCGGCACGGTTTCTGACAACGACTACAGTAGTAGTATACTGTGGAGTCATCCACCGTGGGGCATTTGCGTCTTTGTCTAGCCTCTATAGCGCGCTCGACTCTATCCTCTTCATAACTCTTTGCTCCCACGAAAACAGCAGCTCTCCACCCCACTCAGATCATGGGCAACCGTATCCCAGTTCGCAACATCGATAGAAAATTCCATCATGGACGTTTTACACTGGTCCTTGAAGCGAAGCTTGGGTCGTCCAACGTTACGCGTGCCCTCAGACAGTTCCCCATACAGTGTCTGCTTGGGATTCTGAGTTATCCATGCGCACAACGTGACCAAGCCACCTGAGACGCCGAGACCGCAGGATGAGATATAGTGACTGAATACCAGCTCTTTTGAGCACTTCTGTATCCGGGATTCTATCTTGCCATTTAATTTTTTTAAATTTTCGTTAACACCTCATATGAAAACTGTTTAACCTCCTCTCCAGACCAGCATACAAGGTCCACGTCTCACTCCCGTAAAGGAGTGTTGAGAGGACGCATGTTTGGTAAATAGAGTCTTGGTTTTTATCCTAAGCTTATCATTTTCCCATGCTCTTTTCGTAAGTTTCTTGAATGCGGCTGTAGCCTTTCCTATTCTGCTTGTCAATTCCTCAACCAAAGATAGGGTCGATGTTATGGTGAATCCCAAGTAAACAAACTTAAGTTTGTTTACATTGTAGTGCACGCAGAACAAATCTCGTGTGGCCGGTACAGAACAGACGCTATTGAACAGAAAGAGGACGGCGGAAGCAGAAGCCAAGACCACAGGACTCCTTCCATGCAGTGCGTGTGGAAGAACGCGTGTCTCACCATCATCATCATCATCAGGTGCCTTGCCGCATGGCGTTGGCGATCATAGACTTCCATCTGTCTCTATCTCTTGTTGCCTTAAGCATCTCCTCCACCCTCCTCGTCCCCAGCCACTCTGCAAGTCCGTCTAGTATCTTCTCCCTGGGTCTACCCGGTGCTCTCCTTCCCTCCAGCTTTCCCGTTACGACCAGGTGCTCAAATTCCCCTTTCCTCATAAAATGGCCTATAAATGTTGCCTGTCTTTTCCTAATCTTTCTTATGAATGATCTTCTTGTGTCTGCCTCCATCAAGACTGTCTCGTTTGTTTTCTTTCCTGTCCATGGAACTCTCAACATTCTTCTCAAAAGCCACAGGGCCAATGTATTTTAGTCTTCTCTTTTTGATGTTTGCTAGTAGATTTCTGGTGGTATCAAGTTCTTCCAGGACACTTTCATTAGTTCTTCTATCTGTCCATCGGACACGTAGTAGTCTCCGATAAAACCACATCCCTCATTCTGTGAAGAAGAAAAATACATTTAATTACAGAACAGATTCACGTACACAGGAGTTCTTCGTCGTTCATTCACCATCTCCATGGTCAGCTCACATTTGGTGATGTATGTAGCCACACACTCTACCTCCTTCCAACCGACACACACTACACGTCAGTAAAGGTCAACACATTTGTGACCTCCCACCACGAAATCAGTCTTAACTAGCATTTGGGGCATTTTGAGATATACATATCACTGGAAAGTGTACATTCTGCTGATTATTGTGGAACTTGAATAAAGCTTGTACTCAAAAATATATACAAGTTATGTATGTTTAAAGTCATTAAGTTGTATGACGGCCATTTTGAGAAAACGGCCTCTAAAGTTTTTATGTGCTCTCCTACACATTTTCCTTAAATTTCTTTATTTGGTGGCTTTGACCCAGTTTGTTTCTAAGTTTCGGTGTCATTATCTGAAAGGTGCACCAAAGAGCTTTCCATCAGTATATTACATGTGCGGGTACTGTACAGGTTACGGTTCATAATAAGAGACAAAAACAGGTACTTTTGGTAGGAAATCGCGTTCTTTCTGCTGCGATCAGTGTATTAAAATACCATTTTGAATTGATTAATAATATTTTTCAAGAACAAATATTCTGTGGGGGATAGATTATAGTCTACAGAAATCAATTCTGAGAAAATGTCAAAACATCCCCGATAGACCCTCAGTCATCTTTTCAGCTCCTAGTGCTGTTCGATTGACTGCGAGTTAAGACTGATTTCGTGGTGGAAGGTCACAATTGATTTTTCCCACTTGTACTCGCCTTTTCTGCTGTCCTAAATAACATTCAACAAAATTGTTCAAATTTACCACTGCTGATAATGTCCAGGGTAGTAATCATCAATGCGTGCGACCTCCAGTCTACCCACATTTTGACTGGTACTCGATCCTCTTCGAGGATTTTAACCCTTTGACCCCCGCACCTTATCTACCAACTGCACGCGGGGCACAACCACAGGAAGCCTGTGTAAGGGTGAGGGAGTCAAAGGGTTAAGTTTTTGCTTTGTTAACCTGGTTGACAATACAGAGTTTTAGTGGACAGGGTGCGGGAGTCAAAGGGTTAAGTTTTTGCTTTGCTAGCATGGTTGACAATGCAGAGTTCTGGTGGACAGGTGCAGGAGTGAAATGGTTAACCCTTTGACTCACTCACCCTATCTACTAGCATCCTGCATCATCGTCATTGATAGCAAAGCAAAAATTTAACCCTTTGACTCTCTTGCTCTATCCACCATCTTCATGCAGGAAGCTTCAGGATAGGGTGGTGGAATGAAAGGGTTAAGTTTTTGCAGCTGGTGTCTAGGGTGCGGGAATCAAAGGGTCAAGGCTCTTTTTTTAGAAAAAAATACACACAGAGACAGTTCTCAAATACTCTGAGAGTGGGAAGATTT
>JAPXFY010000013.1:83476848-83484348 GCA_030674185.1 Monoplex corrugatus | reverse complement strand
TATGTATGTATGTATGTATGTGTGTATGTATGTAAGTATGTATGTATGTATGTATGTATGTATGTATGTATGTATGTATGTATGTGTGTATGTATGTATGTATGTAAGTAAGTAAGTAAGTATGTTTGTAATGTATGTATGTATGTTGATGTATGTATGTATGTATGTAGATGTTATGATGTATGTATGTAATGTAGTATGTATGTATAATAAGTATGTATGTATGTATGTAATGTATGTATGTATGAATGTATGATATATGTAATTTGTATGTATGTATGTATAGTATGTATGTAAGTATGATTATGTATGTATGTATGTATGTATGTAAGTATGTATGTATGTGTGTATGTATGTATGATATATGTATGTATGTATGTATGTATGTACGTATGTATGTATGTATGTAAGTATGTATGTATGTATGTATGTATGTATGTATGTATGTATGATATATGTATGTAGGTATGTATGTATGTATGTATGTATGTATGTAAGTATGTATGTATGTATGTATGTACGTACGTATGTAGGTAGTATGTATGTATGTATGTATGTATGTATGTATGTATGCATGTATGTATGTATGCATGTATGTATGTATGATATCATGTATGATGTATGTAGTAGGGTATGTATGTATGTATGTATGTAATATGTTATGTATGATATTATGTATGTAAGTATGATATTGTATTATGTATGTATGTATGTATGTATGTATGTGTATGATGTATGTATGTACGTATGTATGATATCTGTATGTATGTATTATGTATGTATGTATGTATGTATGTGTGTATGAGTAAGTATGTATGTATGTATGCATGTGTGTATGTATGTATGTATGTAAGTAAGTAAGTATGTATGTATGTATGTATGTATGTATGATGTAAGTATGTATGTATGTATGTATTGTAGTGAAGTATGTATGTATGTATGTACGCATGTATGTATGTATGATATATGTATTATGTATGTATGTATGTATGTATGTATGTACGCATGTATGTATGTATGATATATGTATGTATGTATGTATGTATGTATGTAAGTATGTATGTATGTATGTATGTATGATATATGTATGTATGTATGTATGTATGTATGTACGTACGTATCGTACGTAGTATGTATGTATGTATGTATGTATGTATGTATGTATGTATGTATGTATGTATGTATGTAAGTATGTATGTATGTATGTATGTATGATATATGTATGATGTATGTATGTATGTATGTATGTATGTATGTATAATATGTATGTATGTATGTATGTAAGTATGTATGTATGTATGTATGTATGTATGTATGTATGTATGTATGTATGTATGATATATGTATGTATGTATGTTATGTATGTAAGTATGCATGTATGTATGTATGTATGTATGTATGTAAGTATGTATGTATGTTGTATGTATGTATGATATATGTATGTATGTATGTATGATATATGTATGTATGTATGTATGTATGTATGTATGTATGTATGTATGATATATTATGTATGTATGTATGATATATGTATGTATGTATGATATATGTATGTATGTATGATGTAAGTATGTATGTATGTATGATATATGTATGTATGTATGTATGTATGTATGTATGATTATGTATGTATGTATGATGTATGATATATGTATGTATGTATGATATATGTATGTATGTATGATATATGTATGTATGTATGTATATTGGAGGTCTTGCAGGATGGCTGAGAACAGAGAGGGTGGAAGATGTGCCTTCGGTGACAAGGGACAGATGCATATGGAGGGCCATGATCGCCAACGCCATGCGTAGGGCACATGATGATGATGATGATGATGATGATGATGTTATGCACAACCTAACCGACTTAGCTGTGGTACTATCTCCGTTTTTTCCCAGGTTCGATACGTCCCAGGTTCTACAACTTGACCCTGAGACATAATGAACCTGGGACGTATTATACCAGGGACGTTATGAACCAGGACATATCAAACCTGAGACGTAAAGAACATGGACCGTATGAACCAGGGACGTATCGAAACGTACCTAGTCTGCACATATTTGAAGTGGTCGATCCTCTCTTTACCCATCAGGCGATAGTCAAACAGGTTTGAACCCAGACTCTCCAATAAGAAGACCACTCTCTTAACCACTCTGCTATCGCACCCCGCTTGATTTGCCGATAAAATAACCTTTGGTAGAGAGAAAGTGGAGGATTCCTATTGATGTAAACGACAACAACCTATGACCCCATGAAACAGCTCTCGATTTCTGGGCAAGTGAGGACTAGAGCCCTAAAGACAATGGCGGAGGCAGCTGAAAAGAGTTTGAGCTGGATCTGGTCATGGACGGACAAAACTGAATTTCAGAAAGATTAAAATCCCTGTATATGTTGCTAGTGACTGATAGCCAAGTGGTTAAGACATCCGTTGCGAGGATGACTTCGCCTTGGGACACCTGACCACCTTGGATGGCTGGGCTATAAGCTATATAAACCTGACCACCTTGGATGGCTGGTCTATAAGCTATATAAACCTGACACCTTGGATGGCTGGTCTATAAGCTATATAAACTGACCACCTTGGATGGCTGGTCTATAAGCTTTATAAACCTGACCACCTGGATGGCTGGCTATAAGCTATATAAACCTGACCACCTTGGATGGCTGGTCTATAAGCTTTATAAACCTGACCACCTTGGATGGCTGGTCTATAAGCTATATAAACCTGACCCCTTGGATGGCTGGCTATAAGCTATATAAACCTGACCACCTTGGATGGCTGGTCTATAAGCTATATAAACCTGACCACCTTGGATGTGCAGCTTCGAATCGAGGAGGAAGACAATTTTCTATTTAAAAAATGGCAACAGCAAAGTGGCGTCCAGGAGTCATGACATGGATGTGGCCAGGCCCCCTTAGGGTGCGTTCAAGTAAACCCGGATGTGCCCGGACTGCCACGGACGGTTCCTGTCAAAAAGATGTGCACAGCAAACCCCTGTTTATTCTCACTGGTGACGGAAGAGTGTTTATAGTAAGACCGGTAAGGCCCGCCCGTACACGGACGGGAAATTCTCCGGTCGTGCTTGCAGGATTTTTTTCTGTTCGTCCGGGTTAAGGGACTGAATTCGTATCTTGATTTCACACCGAATTATCTTTCTTGCCAGACATGGTCGAGAGTTTATTGTCTTTTTGTCATGCCTGTTGCATACAGAGTGATGAAAATTCCTATCAGGATGTAATACTTGGAGCTTGCATGGGTTCCATAGATAAGCTTGGTGATTCTGTCCTTTGGGTTTGATGTGTCACATGTTTCTTTTTTCTTCTTTTCATCACCACACATATCTTTGTCGCTTCGTTGCACACCCTTTTTATCTTCGGTGGCTTGTTACACTGATAAACTTGACCTTTCCTGGGACGTTGCCCTTGTTTGTTCGTCGTCCTTGTTACTAGTAAAAAGGTACCTGAACTTAGTGAGACTTGCCTTTGGTTCAGAAAAACATGTTACCCTTGAAATGCAATGTTGTTTTTTGCCTAGGTCATTTCATCAACGCGTGCACATCGATAGCTGCAGATCGGCCAACCAACGCTTCGGTACAATTCTTACCCATGTCTATCATTAACACAGAAGAGACCTTGATGTATTAACTTGTTGTTTCTTGCCTTAGTTCACACCTGTTACACCTAGATTTGTTTTTCAGAAGCTTTGTTCCATGATGTACCGAGTTCTTGTTTTTCTTGCCTTTGTTCATCTGTTAACCCTTTACATGTTTTCTGCATTTGTCACACTGTTACCTTGTGGTTCTGCCTTTGATCCGATGTTACCCTTGCTTGTTTTCTGCCTATGAAATGTTCCCTGTTTGTTTTTTAGCCTTGTTCACAACACCATGTCGCTGCCTTTGTTCATATGTTACCCTGTTCTAGTTTGTCAACTGTTACCGGTTTTTCTTGCCTTTGTTCAACGTTACCCTGTTTGTTTCTTGCTTGCCGGTTACCCTTGTTCTTGTTTTTCTTGCCTTTGTTCTACTGTTACCCTTGTTCTTGTTTTTCTTGCCTTTGTTCATACGTTACCCTTGTTCTTGTTTTCTTGCCTTTGTTCATATGTTACCCTTGTTCTTGTTTTTCTTGCTTTGTTCATACTTTACCTTGTTCTTGTTTTTCTTGCCTTTGTTCATACTTGTTACCTTTGTTCTTGTTTTGCCTTTGTTCATATGTTACCCTTGTTTTTTTGCCTTTGTTCATACCTGTTCCTTGTTCTTAGTTTCTTGCCTTTGTTCAACTGTTATTCCCTTTTTTTGTTCCTTGTTTTGTTCTTGCCTTTGTTCATATGTTACCTTTATTGTTTTTCTTGCCTTTGTTCATACTGTTACCTTGTTCTTGTTTTTTTTGCCTTTGTTCTCTGTTACCCTTGTTCTTGTTTTTCTTGCCTTTGTTCATCCTGTTACCCTTTTTGTTTTTCTTGCCTTTGTTCATATGTTCCCTTATTCTTGTTTGTTCTTGCCTTTGTTCATGATGTTACCTTGTTATTGTTTTCTGCCTTTGTGTTCTTCTGTTACAGACTTATTCTGTTTTTCTTGCCTTTGTTCATGCTGTTACCCTTGTTCTTGTTTTTCTTGCTTTGTTCATACTGTTACCTGTTCTTGTTTTTCTTGCCTTTGTTCAACTGTTACCCTTGTTCTGTTTTTCTTGCCTTTGTTCCAATGTTACCTTGTTCTTGTTTTTCTTGCCTTTGTTCCATGCTGTTACCCTTGTTCTTGTTTTTCTTGCCTTTGTTCTCTGTTACCCTTGTTCTTGTTTTTCTTGCCTTGTTCACTGTTACCCTTGTTCTTGTTTTTCTTGCCTTTGTTCATACTGTTACCCTTGTTCTTGTTTTTCTTGCCTTTGTTCATACTGTTACCCTTGTTCTTGTTTTTCTTGCCTTTGTTCATCTTTACCCTTGTTCTTGTTTTTCTTGCTTTGTTCATATGTTACCCTTGTCTTGTTTTTCTTGCCTTTGTTCTACTGTTACCCTTGTTCTTGTTTTTCTTGCCTTTGTTCTACTGTTACCTTGTTCTTGTTTTTCTTGCCTTTGTTCATACTGTTACCTTGTCTTGTTTTTCTTGCCTTTGTTCTATGTTACCCTTGTTCTTGTTTTTCTTGCCTTTGTTCATACTGTTACCCTTGTTTTTTCTTGCCTTTGTTCATCCTGTTACCCTTGTTCTTGTTTTTCTTGCCTTTGTTCTATTTACCCTTGTTCTTTTTTTCTTGCCTTTGTTCATACTGTTACCCTTGTTCTTGTTTTTCTTGCCTTTGTTCATATGTTACCCTTTTCTTGTTTTTCTTGCCTTTGTTCATCTGTTACCCTTGTTCTTGTTTTTCTTGCCTTTGTTCATACTGTTACCCTTGTTCTTGTTTTTCTTGCCTTTGTTCATACTGTTACCCTTGTTCTTGTTTTTCTTGCCTTTGTTCTATGTTACCCTTGTTCTTGTTTTTCTTGCCTTTGTTCATACTGTTACCTTGTTCTTGTTTTTCTTGCCTTTGTTCATACTGTTACCCTTGTTCTTGTTTTTCTTGCCTTTGTTCATACTGTTACCCTTGTTCTTGTTTTTCTTGCCTTTGTTCAACTGTTACCCTTGTTCTTGTTTTTCTTGCCTTTGTTCATATGTTACCCTTGTTCTTGTTTTTCTTGCCTTTGTTCATACTGTTACCCTTGTTCTTGTTTTTCTTGCCTTTGTTCATACTGTTACCTTGTTCTTGTTTCTTGCCTTTGTTCAATGTTACCTCTGTTTTTCTTGCCTTGTTCTCTTTACCCTTGTTCTTGTTTTTCTTGCCTTTGTTCATACTGTTACCCTTGTTCTTGTTTTTCTTGCCTTTGTTCATACTGTTACCCTTGTTCTTGTTTTTCTTGCCTTGTTCTACTGTTACCCTTGTTCTTGTTTTTCTTGCCTTTGTTCATACTGTTACCCTTATTATTGTTTTTCTTGCCTTTGTTGATATTGTTACCCTTATTATTGTTTTTCTTGCCTTTGTTCCTGCTGTTACCCTTGTTCTTGTTTTTCTTGCCTTTGTTCATCCTGTTACCCTTGTTCTTGTTTTTCTTGCCTTTGTTCACACTGTTACCCTTGTTCTTGTTTTTCTTGCCTTTGTTCCTGATGTTACCTTTGTTCTTGTTTTTCTTGCCTTTGTTCATACTGTTACCCTTGTTCTTGTTTTTCTTGCCTTTGTTCATACTGTTACCCTTGTTCTTGTTTTTCTGCCTTTGTTCTATGTTACCCTTGTTCTTGTTTTTCTTGCCTTTGTTCATACTGTTACCCTTGTTCTTGTTTTTCTTGCCTTTGTTCACACTGTTACCTTGTTCTTGTTTTTCTTGCCTTTGTTCATACTTTACCCTTGTTCTTGTTTTTCTTGCCTTTGTTCATACTGTTACCCTTGTTCTTGTTTTTCTTGCCTTTGTTCACTGTTGACCCTTGTTCTTGTTTTTCTTGCCTTTGTTCATACTGTTACCCTTGTTCTTGTTTTTCTTGCCTTTGTTCCTGATGTTACCCTTGTTCTTGTTTTTCTTGCTTTTGTTCCTGATGTTACCCTTGTTCTTGTTTTTCTTGCCTTTGTTCATACTGTTACCCTTGTTCTTGTTTTTCTTGCCTTTGTTCATACTGTTACCTTGTTTGTTTTTCTTGCCTTTGTTCATACTTTACCTTTGTTTTTTTTCTTGCCTTTGTTCACACTGTTACCCTTGTTTTTCTTGCCTTTGTTCTGACTGTTACCCTTGTTCTTGTTTTTCTTGCCTTTGTTCATACTTTTACCCTTGTTCTTGTTTTTCTTGCCTTTGTTCATACTGTTACCCTTGTTCTTGTTTTTCTTGCCTTTGTTCATACCTGTTACCCTTGTTCTTGTTTTTCTTGCCTTTGTTCATACTGTTACCCTTGTTCTTGTTTTTCTTGCCTTTGTTCATACTGTTACCCTTGTTTTTTTCTTGCCTTTGTTCCTGATGTTACCCTTGTTCTGTTTTTCTTGCTTTTGTTCATACTGTTACCCTTGTTACTTGTTTTTCTTGCCTTTGTTCATACTGTTACCCTTGTTCTTGTTTTTCTTGCCTTTGTTCATACTTTTACCTTTGTTTTTCTTGCCTTTGTTCATACTTTTACCTTTGTTTTTCTTGCCTTTGTTCATACTTTTACCCTTGTTCTTGTTTTTCTTGCCTTTGTTCCTGCTGTTGCCCTTGTTCTTGTTTTTCTTGCCTTTGTTCATACTGTTACCCTTATTCTTGTGTTTCTTGCCTTTGTTCATACCTGTTACCCTTGTTCTTGTTTTTCTTGCCTTTGTTCATACTGTTACCCTTGTTCTTGTGTTTCTTGCCTTTGTTCATACTGTTACCCTTGTTATTGTCTTTCTTGCCTTTGTTCATACTGTTACCCTTGTTTTTGTTTTTCTTGCCTTTGTTCATACTGTTACCCTTGTTATTGTCTTTCTTGCCTTTGTTCATACTGTTACCCTTGTTCTTGTTTTTTTGCCTTTGTTCATAC
>JAPXFY010000013.1:83469348-83471848 GCA_030674185.1 Monoplex corrugatus | reverse complement strand
CAAAAACCGGGAAAAAAAAGAACCCTTTGATTTTCTCGCCATATTCACCAGTTTCCTGCATAAAGCTGTTGGTTCGGCTGAGGAAGTCAAAAGGTTAATTGTTTGCTTTGCTGGTGGACAGGGTGCGGGAGTCAAAGGGTTAAGTCTGAATATTGTATGAGCGTGGTGTTACTATTGATGGTAATCTTTCATTTGAACCCAATTCATCTTTCTAATCTTCACAATATTTAGTTTTGTTTTGTCTCGTTGGATACGCGCTTACATTGGTTTTCTTGTTCTTCTGGTTCGTGTTTGCTTGGGCGCGGGCAGTCAAACTTGTTTTGGATTTAGTTAGTGTTTTCATCAGTCTCACCTTAAAAACACTTCTGGCTTTGTTTAGTGCACGCCATTTTAAACGTAGACCCTGTTTTGAGGCGTCAGATTGAGGCAAAGAAATAAAGCACTTACTGAAGATAAATGTTTGCCTGAAAAGTTAAGTGTATAACATTTATGATATAAACTCTGTTCAGGGTGTCTGACTGATGCAAACAAATAAAGCATTTACTAAAGGTAAATGTTTACCTGGAAAGTTTAGTGTATAACATTTATGATATAAACTCTGTTCAGGGTGTCTGACTGATGCAAACAAATAAAGCATTTACTAAAGGTAAATGTTTACCTGGAAAGTTTAGTGTATAACATTTATGATATAAACTCTGTTCAGGGTGTCTGACTGATGCAAACAAATAAAGCATTTACTAAAGGTAAATGTTTACCTGGAAAGTTTAGTGTATAACATTTATGATATAAACTCTGTTCAGGGTGTCTGACTGATGCAAACAAATAAAGCATTTACTAAAGGTAAATGTTTACCTGGAAAGTTTAGTGTATAACATTTATGATATAAACTCTGTTCAGGGTGTCTGACTGATGCAAACAAATAAAGCATTTACTAAAGGTAAATGTTTACCTGGAAAGTTTAGTGTATAACATTTATGATATAAACTCTGTTCAGGGTGTCTGACTGATGCAAACAAATAAAGCATTTACTAAAGGTAAATGTTTACCTGGAAAGTTTAGTGTATAACATTTATGATATAAACTCTGTTCAGGGTGTCTGACTGATGCAAACAAATAAAGCATTTACTAAAGGTAAATGTTTACCTGGAAAGTTTAGTGTATAACATGTATGATATAAACTCTGTTCAGGGTGTCTGACTGATGCAAACAAATAAAGCATTTACTAAAGGTAAATGTTTACCTGGAAAGTTTAGTGTATAACATTTATGATATAAACTCTGTTCAGGGTGTCTGACTGATGCAAACAAATAAAGCATTTACTAAAGGTAAATGTTTACCTGGAAAGTTTAGTGTATAACATTTATGATATAAACTCTGTTCAGGGTGTCTGACTGATGCAAACAAATAAAGCATTTACTAAAGGTAAATGTTTACCTGGAAAGTTTAGTGTATAACATTTATGATATAAACTCTGTTCAGGGTGTCTGACTGATGCAAACAAATAAAGCATTTACTAAAGGTAAATGTTTACCTGGAAAGTTTAGTGTATAACATTTATGATATAAACTCTGTTCAGGGTGTCTGACTGATGCAAACAAATAAAGCATTTACTAAAGGTAAATGTTTACCTGGAAAGTTTAGTGTATAACATTTATGATATAAACTCTGTTCAGGGTGTCTGACTGATGCAAACAAATAAAGCATTTACTAAAGGTAAATGTTTACCTGGAAAGTTTAGTATATAGAGTTTATATTGTAAACCCTATTGTGGATGTCAGATTGATGTAAACAAATAATAATAATAATAATAATAATAATAATAATAATAATAATAATAATAATAATAATAATAATAATAATAATAATAATAGTAATAATAATTACAATATTTATATAGCGCAAAATCTTGACAAAATCAAATCTAAGCGCTGAAACAGACACATACGCACGCAGGCACACACACGCACGCACACACACACACACACACACACACACACACCACACACACACACAACACACACACACACACACACACACACACGCTTGGCTATAAATGGGGAGAAAGAATAAAAGCAATGGAAAATTATAGAGAGCATATTATGTACAATTATATATCACAATGTGATTCCACGCCGAGTGGAGACAGGCTGCATTGGGGGTTGAGTGAGGTCAGGATTTTAAGCAGAGGAGAAAAGGTGAGTTTTGAGAGCGGACTTGAAGGAGACAAAAGTAGGTTGCTGACGGATTGAGAGAGGAAGTTTGTTCCAGGAGAGTGGACCAGAAACAGAGAAGGCTCGTGGACCATAGGTATTGAGCTTAGTGCGTGGAAAGCGAAAAGTCAGAGGATCGGAGGCAGAGCGGAGGGTACGTGAGGGAACATAGATCTCAAGTAAAGCACTTACTGAAGGACAATGTTTGCCTGGAAAGATCTGCATAATAACCCACAACTGTTGAGTTTTCTCTTGTTGTTCTTCTTCTTCTTTCTCTTCTGCGCTTAAGC
>JAPXFY010000013.1:83444348-83446848 GCA_030674185.1 Monoplex corrugatus | reverse complement strand
GAGCGCGAAGGTAACCTCCCTGAGTGCAATGATTATAAAAATACATTAAAAAAAAAACTCTTGCTATCTTTATTACATTATCGCCTCACAGACCAAACACTAGCTTTACCAAATACAAAAAAAACAAGATTAAAATAAAATAAAAACCAGATCAAACAGACATCAAAGAAAACCCAACACACCCACTATACTCCTGTGGGCCCTGGTTCACGCTCTTGTCTTTGCCACAGGCGATAGAGCAGATCCATGCCAAATCCACACACCACACCAATCCACACCCCACGCCAATCCGCACCCACGCCAATCCGCACCCACGCCAATCCGGCCCCACGCCAATCCGGCCCCACGCCAATTCACATCACACACCACGTCAATCCACACCCCATACACGTCAATCCCACCCCACACCAATCCACACCCATGTCAATGCCCACCCCACGTCAATCCACACCCCATCCACATCAATCCACACCCCACGTCAAACTCCATCCCACGTCAATCCACACCCCACGTCAATCCACACCCGACGTCCATCCACACCGTACGTCAATCCACACCCCACACCAATACACACCCCACGATAATCCACACCCACGCCAATCCACACCCACGCCAATCACATGCCACGCCAATCCACACCCATGCCAATCACGTGCCACGTCAATCCACACCCACGCCAATCCACACCCCACACTAACCCCACACCCAACGCCAATCCACACCCCACGCCAATCCACACCCTACGTCAATCACCACACCACGCCAATCCACACTCCACGTCAAACCCACACCCCAGGCCAATCTACACCCCACGGCAATCCCACACCCCACGTCAATCACCACCCCACTCCAATCCACACCCCACACAAATCCACACCCCACACCAATCCACACCCCACACCAATCCACACCCCACACCAATCCACACCCACACCAATCCACACCACACACCAATCCACACCCCACGCCAATCCACTCCACACCCCACGCCAATCCACACCCCACATCAATCCACTCCACACCCCACGCCAATCCACACCACACGCCAATCCACTCCTCACGCCAATCCAATCCACACCACACGTCAATCCACACCACACCACACCACACGTCAATCCACACCCCACACAATCACACCACACGCCAATCCACACCACACCACACCACACGCCAATCCATACCACACCACACCACACGCCAATCCACACCACACCACACCACATGCCAATCCACACCACACCACACCACCCCCAATCCACACCACACCACACGCCAATCCACACCACACGTCAATCCACACCCCACCACCAATCCACACCACACCAATCCACACCACAACCACACCACACACGCCAATCCACACCCCACACCAATCCACACCCCACACCAATCCACACCCACACCAATCCACACCCCACACCAATCCACACCCCACGCCAATCCCACACCACACGCCAATCCACACCCCACGCCAATCCACACGACACCCCACGCCATGATCATAATGAGTGTTAACCTGCGAGTGCTAGATAACACGATACACAGTATTAAGGAGCTTGGCAGTTATGGGTAGTGCACGTATGCGTCTAGTGTGTCGGCTTCAGCCTGCACCGCTGGCTAGCACTGCTTGCGAAAAAGAAGAGCAGAAGGCGTAAGTCTCTTCCTGTCAGTACAAAGCCTCTCCATCAGCAAGCCCTACGTTGTGCCTCCTCGTGGCGACAGGCGGTAACTGAGCACCTCACGGACTCAGGCTGAATCTCGTAGGACTCGAGGGGTCTGGCCCCCAGACGTGAGGCATGCAGGCCCACCGGCGTGTGGATACGCCCTGGTGCCCACGAACCAGATCTCCAAGCTATGGATAAATAGCTCCACTGCCTTGTGAACATCTCGGGAGAGAGTAAGGCTAAGGGAGTTAACCCTGAAAAAAAAACCGATGGAAGGCAAGGGGAAACCACCATCGTAGTTTTCCCAGGAAAACCATGGACAAAAGAAAGGCGGAAAAGCTGGAGGGAAAGAGAGCACTAGGTAGACCTAGGGAGAGAATGCTGGACGGACTTGCAGGGTGGCTGGGGATGAGGAAGGTGGGGGAGATGCTGGGGGCAATGAGAGACAGAGATGGCGGGAAGTCCATTGTCGCCAACGCCATGCGGCAGGGCACCTGATGATGATGATGATGATGATGACGTATGGACATACCTGAGCGCGATAAATCCATCCTGAAAAACATCTCCAAAACTGTAAACTTTTTCCCACCCCTACCTTGACATTTTTGGGTTTGTTTTGTTGGTTGTTTGTTTCGTTGTTGTTGTTGTTGTCGTTTTTGTTGCTGTTGTCGTTGTTGTTGCTGTTGTCGTTGTTGTCGTGTTGTCGTTTTGTTGTGTTGTCGTTGTTGTCGTCGTTGTTTGTTGTCGTTATTGTTGCTGTTGTTGTTGTCGTTGTTTTTTGTTGTTGTTGTGTGTTGTTGTTGTTGTTGTTGTGTCGTTGTCGGTGTTTTAGCTAT
>JAPXFY010000013.1:83416848-83436848 GCA_030674185.1 Monoplex corrugatus | reverse complement strand
TCTACCGTGCTCCCGATATTCCTTGCTCACTCTCTCTCTCTCCCGCACAGCCTCTCTCTCTCTCTCTTTTCCTCTCTCCCTCTCTCTCCCTCTCTCTTGCTCGCATAAACATGCTTCACACACACACACACACACACACACACACACACACACACACACACACACACACACAAACACACACACACACACATATATGTAGGAACGATGATCAGGGCTGAGAGAGAAGAGAAAGAGAAGATCAATGAAAGTATTGAGTGAAAAGATAGGTCTTCAGACTAGACTTGAAAGAAGGAAGACATTGCTTATGGCGAATATGATAGGGAAGGGAGTTCCAGGTCATGGCAGCAGAGTGGGAGAAAGCTCTCTGACCATGCAGTTTCCGGTTGAAACGGGGAACACAGAAAGTTCTTGTGTCGGTAGAGGATCGGAGAGTTCTGGATGGTACATACACTTGAAGAAGTTCAGACAGATAAGAGGGAGCGGAGCAAGTAAGAATTTTGTAACAGAGACAGCAACATTTGTATTTGATTCTTTGTTCAACTGGAAGCCAATGCAACTTTTTCAGAAGAGGAGAACATGACTGGGATCTAGGGGCTTTACAAACAAGCCTAGCTGCTGAATTCTGAACACGTTGGAGAGGTTGAATGACAACTGAAGGGCAGCCGATTAGAATAGAATTACAGTAGTCCAAGCGTGAAAGAATATAAGAGGAAATAAGAGTTTTAGTGCTTCCTCAGTAAGAAAGGGCGGATAGAAGCAATACGTCTTAGTTCCATATAAGAAAGCTGGCATATCTTAGTGACATGTTTTTGCATAGAAAGATCATGATCTAAAAGAACTCCTAAATCCCGGACACAGTCAAAAATTCAATGGAACTAGAACCTATAGAAGAAGAAGAAAAAGCAGTGAATATATAAGTCATCATGTTGAAAAGGCAGTGAATATATAAGTCATCATGTTGAAAAGGCAGTAAATATGTATGTCATCATGTTGAAAAGGCAGTAAATATGTATGTCATCATGTTGAAAAGGCAGTAAATATGTATGTCATCATGCCGAAAAGGCAGTAAATATATGTCATCATGCCGAAAAGGCAGTAAATATGTATGTCATCATGCCGAAAAGGCAGTAAATATATATGTCATCAAGTTGAAAAGGCAGTAAATATATATGTCATCATGTTGAAAAGGCAGTAAATATATATGTCATCATGCAGAAAAGGCAGTAAATATATATGTCATCATGTTGAAAAGGCAGTAAATATATGTCATCATGCCGAAAAGGCAGTAAATATGTATGTCATCATGTTGAAAAGGCAGTGAATATATGTCATCATGCCGAAAAGGCAGTGAATATATGTCATCATGCCGAAAAGGCAGTGAATATATGTCATCATGCCGAAAAGGCAGTGAATATATGTCATCATGCCGAAAAGGCAGTGAATATATGTCATCATGCCGAAAAGGCAGTGAATATATGTCATCATGCCGAAAAGGCAGTGAATATATGTCATCATGCCGAAAAGGCAGTAAATATGTGTCATCATGCCGAAAAGGCAATAAATATATGTCATCATGCCGAAAAAGCAGTGAATGTATATGTCATCATGCCGAAAAAGCAGTAAATATACAAATCATGTGCCCTGCCGCAATCATTGGCGATCATGTCCCTCCATATACATCTATCCCTTGTCGCCGCAAGTACATCTCCCACCTCCTCTGTCCTCAGCCACCCTGCAAGTCCGTCCAATATTTTCTCCCTGGGTCTACCTGGTGCTCTCTTTCTCTCCAGCTTTCCTGTTGTGACCAGGTGCTTTAATTTTCCTTTACTCATAAAATGGCCTGTAAATGTTGCCTGTCTTTTCCTAATCTTCCTTATCAATGGTCTTCTTGTGTCTGCCTCCATCAAGACTGTCTCGTTTGTTTTCTTTGCTGTCCACGGTCTCTAAACGTTCTTCTCAGAAACCACGTCTCGGCTGCCTCGATCTTGTTCTGGCTTTGCTTGTTGACTGTCCACGCCTCACAACCGTATAACATTATCAGTTGTACATAACATTCAAGAACTCTTTTCCTGATGTTAACTGATAGGCATTTGTTGGTAAGAATGCTTTGCATCTGTCGTCTGGTGAGATGACCGTTCCCAGATGTTTAAACTCATCAACTTGTCTCAAAGGTGTGCCATTTCTTGTTGTTTTGCATGAGGGGATTTCATTTTTTCTTCACTGATTACCAGGATTTCTGTCTTCGGGCTATTTATCCTCCAACCTTTTATTTTTGCTTTCTATTTATATTCACAAGGTTTTGTAGGTCCCTTTCATTTTCTGCAATTAGCACGGTGTCATCTGCGTAACGAATGTTGTTTATCATTTTTCCTCCAAAATGTAACGTGCCTGGTTGATAATCTGTGTACGTGTACACACGTTGAGGGTGTAGGCACTTGCAGGCAGGTCTGCACACATGTTGACCTGTGGTGATGGGGAAAAATATCAGATATCTCCTCATCACCCAGCAGGTAGAGGTATCCAGGCAGGACTGATTCTTACACTTTCTCATTGGAGTTATTGAAGTTACTTCAAGAGGGATTCACCGCGTTCGAACAACTCCGTATGCGTTTAGCCCAAATCTTCCAGCAACTATCTGAGATATTTTCTGGATCTTCACAAAACCCTATGCCCTGGCAAAGTCTTGCAACAGGGAAAGGGGAGAAGGGACCTATCAAACACTAAGCTGACACCACCACAATGATGAAAACATTAAGATGGGCAGCCAACAGGCCAGTGGACCTATCAAACAGTAAGCTGACACCACCACAATGATGGAAACATTAAGATGGGCAGCCAACAGGTCAGTGGACCTATCAAACACTAAGCTGACACCACCAGAATGATGGAAACATTAAGACGGGCAGCCAACAGGCCAGTGGACCTATCAAACAGTAAGCTGACACCACCAGAATGATGGAAACATTAAGATGGGCAGCCAACAGGTCAGTGGACCTATCAAACACTAAGCTGACACCACCACAATGATGAAAACATTAAGATGGGCAGCCAACAGGCCAGTGGACCTATCAAACAGTAAGCTGACACCACCAGAATGATGGAAACATTAAGATGGGCAGCGAACAAGTCAGTAGACCCATCAAACACTAAGCTGACACCACCACAATGATGGAAACATTAAGATGGGCAGCCAACAGGCCAGTGGACCTATCAAACACTAAGCTGACTCCACCAGAATGATGGAAACATTAAGATGGGCAGCCAACAGGCCAGTGGACCTATCAAACACTAAGCTGACATCACCAGAATGATGGAAACATTAAGATGGGCAGCCAACAGGCCAGTGGACCTATCAAACACTAAGCTGACACCACCAGAATGATGGAAACATTAAGATAGGCAGCCAAGAGGCCAGTTTTTAATGTTGCAGGCTAGGATTTAACTGAACAAGATTGAGGCAGCCGAGATGTGGTTTCTAAGAAGAATGTTGAGAGTTCCATGGACAGCAAAGAAAACAAATAAGAGAGTCTTGATGGAGGCAAAGACAAGTAGATCACTCATAAGGAAGATTAGGAAAAGACAGGCGACATTTATAGGCCATTTTATGAGGAAGGAGGATTTGGAGCACTTGGTCACAACGGGAAAGCTGGAGGGAAAGAGAGCACCAGGTAGACCCAAGGAGAAAATGCTGGACGGACTTGCACAGTGGCTGGGGACGAGGGGAGTGGGAGAGATGCTAGGGGCAACGAGAGATAGAGACAGATGGAAGTCCATGATCGCCAATGCCATGCGGCTGGGCACCTGATGATAATGATGAGGATTAAACTCCGATTGGAAGTCTGACCCTCGCACACACTCCCCCCCCCCCTCACCCCCGCCGACTATTGCGGCCGTCGGGTATATTACTCTGCACAAAGTTCTGAGCGGTTATCAATGAACACATGAGGGTGTTGGGTGGGAGCCAGAACAGCAATGCCTCACCACCCGATCCCGACGCCATACGCCAAGCGTTAGCCATTTCTCCAAGGGGACAAGGGGGACGTCCATGCGCTGCGTGAATCATTCGGACCCAGTGATCAGTTATCTTGTTTACAAACCGAATGGGAAAAGAGTGGCAGAATGTTTCAGACGTTTGCCTGCTAACAACTAAACTCGAGGTTCTAGGTTCGCTCCCCGTAGAGGCCTCGACTTTTATCCTCAGTTTGACCGGAAAATGGAACTGAACGTCTAGTCCTTCGGAAGGGGACGAAAAACGAGTCGGACCCGTTTGCATTCTGGCTGCGCACGCTAAAGATCCCACAGCAGTTGAAAATCGTGAAGAGCAGGCATTGCCCGGTTGCCTTGGTAAAAAAACATTAGAGAGATAGGTTGATTTCCCAGGTCCCACCCCTTGAACACCAATTAGCCTTCTTGCCTTTCTGAAGACTTGGTAAAAAAAATGGGAACATGAATATGAATTTGAAGCAAGGGAGAGGGGATGGGCACCGCCCTCGTGGTTCTGGCCCCGGTAAAAGTTGAGGTGTCTGCCACCTCACTCCCCAACGACCCCAGGGTTATGGAACTGTCTAGGTAGGACCTCAGGACCTGGCCAGCTGATAAGTTTATGTGCAGACTTAAGGTTGTGCCATGATCATTCTTGATCTTCTCCATTACATGACAGTTGTGACGTTAGTGCATATGAAATTCATTCCGAGTGCAGAGACGTCATCTTGCGAGATTGAAACTGGAATTAAAACCGAATGACAAGATGGGGAGATGACGAACATCGGGACATAGCCACACAACGCACACAGCCTGTTCATTCAGCCACCGGACCAAGAGAGAATGAAATGACTCTTCTTTGTCTTACCTCAAGCCTTTCTCTCTCTACCTGGCAGATCGCACAGTCGTCAGCTCTACTCCCTTCACTATGGTCGAAACACTATGGAGACGGAAGCTCCCAATGTTGTTTTACCAAAATATCAAAGAGTCATCATCATCATCATCATCAGGTGCTTTGCCACATGGCGTTGGCGATCACGGCCCTCCATATGCATCTATCCCTTGTTGCCTCAAGCACATCTTCCACCCTCTCTGTCCTCAGCCACCCTGCGAGTCCGTCCAACATTTTATCCTTGGGTCTACCTGTGTTTCTCTTTCCCTCCAGCTTTCCTGTTGTGACCAGGTGCTGCAATTCCCCTTTCCTCATAAAATGGCTTTAAAATGTTGCCTGTCTTTTCCTAATCTTCCTTATGAATGATCTACTTGTGTCTGCCTCCATCAGACTGTCTCGTTTGTTTCCTTTGCTGTCCATGGAACTATCAACATTATTCTTAGAAACCACAACTCGGCTGCCTCAATCTTGTTCTGGCTTTGCTTGTTGACTGTCCACGCCTCACGACCGTATAACATTATCGGTTCTATATAACATTCAGAACTCTCTTGCTGATGTTAATTGATAGGGTGTTTGTTCAAAAACGATCAGACATGATGCTCCACACGCAACCTAGTTTGCGTTTTTCAACCCTTTGACTCTATCCACAAAACTGCAAAAACTGAACCCTTGGACTCCCTCACCCTATCCACCAGCTTCCTGCAGGAAGATGGTAGGTAGGGTGAGGGAGTCGAAGGGTTAAGTTTTTGCTTTGCTAGCATGGTTGACAATGCAGGATGCTGGTGGACAGGGTTCGGGAATCACAGGGTTAAACTAGGTCTCGCATGCCCCCCAAAGGATCTCAAGTTTGCCGTCTTTCCAGGCTGTCTCCTGGACTTTCCCTGCAGTCAGCAGCCAAGCTACAGGTCAAAATTCCCCTGGTTATTGCTCATGTCGGGTATATTAGCATTATACACAGTCCTGAACAGTATGTAGATGCTGTAAGATTCTCTAAATATTGATGAAGTATCGTCAATATTAAAGTCAAATCAAACCTGATCACAAATAAACAAAATATGGTCAAAATGGGCTTATAAGCAACACAGTTTGTATTTGATTTAAATAAAGAATATTTTGATCAAGACACCTGTGTGATGGCTGGCTTAACGCGCATATATCTAGCTGGCTACGTCTTGCGGTTCAAGTTCAGCGGAGCTCAACTGATCAGATGCCTCTGATGGGAGATAATCATCTCGTGGACACGCCTCAGTCGCCTCCCTTTTCTCCGCGTTTGATCTGGCTTCTGTGCCACCCTTGACCAGTCTTCCGCTTCACAAGTCACAAAGATTTGTCTCCCATTTTCTTCTGTTATTTATTTATTTATTATTTTTATACTTTC
Organism: Monoplex corrugatus; assembly: GCA_030674185.1. Lineage (NCBI taxonomy): Eukaryota > Metazoa > Mollusca > Gastropoda > Littorinimorpha > Ranellidae > Monoplex > Monoplex corrugatus. The sequence goes on along the minus strand of JAPXFY010000013.1, from coordinate 83,430,597 downwards.
TGCATTGAAAACTTGTGTGCCCTTTTTTTTCAAGCTAGGTCCTCAGTGCCTCCAAAGATGTTTGTTCAAGATACTTTATGTGCAAGTTACCCAATTAAGAGATTTCCTTTTCGGCGGCCAATCTTTGTGGGGTTTCCCCCTTTGGCAAAGATCGGTTTTTGATGTATCTCACGCGAGCGTGTTTCTCCGGTTGGTACCGACGATGAGTCATCACCTCTTGGTATCGCATCCCAAGAAAATTGTATTTTAATGTCAAGGACCACTTCATCGCTGAAATACTGAAACATGCTTGGTTCTTTGTCCTTTTGTGTGTGTGTGTGTGTGTGTGTGTGTGTGTGTGTGTGTGTGTGTGTGTGTGTGTGTGTGTGTGTGTGTGTGTGTGTGTGTGTAGATGGATGAATGGATGGTAGACATGTTCGGCGCTTTGTTCTTTCTGTGTGTTTGTGTGGATGAGTGAACCAATGGGGTGGGGGTGGGGGTGGGGTTTAGAAAGTGAGAAAGCCCAGCACTTTGAAAATGTCATAAAGCTGTACAATAAAAGTTGTTTTGTTGTCATACGGGAAAACCAGCTTCGTCTGTCTATATTTTGTATTTGTTTTGTTTTGTTTTGTTTTGCTTTGCTCTTCATTTTTTTGTTTTGTTTTGCTTTTTTTTTTTGGTTCTGTTTTGTTTTTCTCTCCCATTTCTTTCTGTCGTGTTCTTTTATTGTTTCTTTCTTCAAGAAAACTGTCTGTCTCTCTGTCTCTCTGTCTCACCCTTTCTTCCTTTCATTCCTCCTTTTTTTCTGTAATCGCTAAAACAAAGCAGAACAAAGAAGGCAGGTGGAAGGCAAACACAAGTGGTGCATGTCAGATTGATTTGTGAGAGACATACAGGCACACACATGCAGCTCACATTCAGACGAAGACAGAGACACAGGAAGAAAGGCAGACAGACAGACAATTCAGGGGAGACAAACACAGCCATCAAGATTGGAACAGACAAGAAACCCATTCCCATAACTTGAAATTAGCGGAAGTGGTGAGTTTTGAAATTGAAAAGTGTCAGAGAACCATTACGGAGCAAATACGTCAGCTGTTCGTCAGTTCCAGACATAAGGAAGCTGGTGTTGTAATGATGAAACACCTGCACGACTAAAATTGGTGCATGTGTTTAGCCGCTTGTGCGGCTCAGTTAACCCTTTGACTCCTGCACCTTATCTTCCAACTACAAAAACTTAACCCTTTGATTTCCTCACCATATCCATCATCTTCCTGCAGGAAGCTGGTGGATAGGATGAGGGAATCAAAGAGTTATGTTTTTTTGCTTTGCTTGCATGGTTGGCAATGCAGGATGCTGGTGGACAGGGTGCAGGAGTCAAAGGGTTAATAGAGCTATGGAAGCAAATTCTAATGTCTTGTGTTTAATTCCAGTTCGCAAAATTAAACACTGGCCTGCTCTCAGACTCTCAGAATGCTCCAATATTGTGGTGTCAGCTTTGTGTGTTTCACAGGTCAACCTTCTACTGTCCTTCCTTTTCTCCCTGATTTTACTTCAAAACATTGCCAGAGCATGCACGTTGTCTGGCATACACCTTTGTACAGTCTTGAAGAAGCTGCCAGATTATCACTACAGGGATGGGTATCTGGGATCGTCCGATTGTGATTCTGCATATTTAAACTATGACTGAATGTAAGAGGAATGAAAACGGTTTTGTTTGTATGTTTGTTTGTTTGGTTGGTTGGTTGATTGGTTGGTTGGTTGGTTGGTTGGTTGGTTGGTTGGTTTGGTGGGTGGGTGGTTGGTGGGTGGGTGGGTGGGTGGTTGGTTGGGTGGGTGGGTGGGTAGTTGGTTGGTTGGTTGGTTGGTTGGTTGGTTTGGTGGCTGGTTGGTTGGTTGGTTGGTTGGTTGGTTGGTTGGTTGGTTGGTTGGTTGGTTGGTTGGTTGGTTGGTTGGTTGGTTGGTTAGTTGGTTGGATGGTTGGTACTTTCTTTCTTTCTTTCTTTCTTCCTTTCTTTTAATTTGTTTTGTTCTTGTGTTCGATCATAGTTATGCCTCAAATAATCAGTCCGGTGGTTTGGACGAAAGACGTGGTTTTCATCAAGTCACCTATGTCACTCTGGAGATATTTTTTCCCAGTGTTTCTTCATTTGGCCGCAACTCATTACTTTTCTGTTTGTTTGTTCTGAACAGTGGGAGCAGATTGGCAGAATGGTTCAGACGTTTACCTGCCAATAACTCCACTTGAGGTTCGAGGGTTCACTCCCCGTAGAGGCCTCGACTTTTCTCCTCAGTTGGACCGGAAAATCGAACTGAACGTCTAGTCCTTCGGGAAGGGGACGAAAAACGAGTCAGACCCGTGTGCCTTCTGGCTGCACACGCTAAAGATCCCACAGCAGTTGAAAATCGTGAAGAGCAGGGCATTGCCCGGCTGCCTTGGTATAAAACTGGAGAGACAGGTTGATTTCCCAGGTCCCACCCCTTGAAGACTAATTAGCCTCCTTGCCTTTCTAAAGTTTTGATAAAAATATGTGAATATGAATATGAATTAATTGGAGCGATGGAGAGGGTGTGTGCGACGCCCTCGTGGTGCTGGCCCCGGGAAAATTTGAGGTCTCTACCACCTCACCCCCAACGACCCCAGGGTTATGGAACTATCTAGATAGGACCTCAGGACATGGCCAGCTGGTGGGTTTATGTGCAGGCTTTAGGGCTTGTGCCGTGTTCATTCTGGATCTTCTCCATCATGTGGTACCTGTGACGTTAGTGCATATGGAATTCATTCTGAGCACGGTGACATCATCTTGAGAAATTGAAATTGAAATTGAAATCTGAACAGTGGTCAACACTGCAGGACATGCTATGGACACTGTGGTCCTGTTTGGCATGGACACTCATCCGTGTGGGACAGCCCCTATTCCGCTGTGTAGAGGTGATACGCTTCAAAGGTGCAGACATACTGTTTCAGGCGTGTTTAGATAAAAACACGAACCCCAACTCTGTGAAATACTTATTTTCATTATGTACCTTGGACAAGACACTGAAACGATGGACAGGAAAACACACTAATGGTGGTCATCATCATCATCATCAGGTGCCCTGTCCAATCACAATATGACTCAACACATTTCTGAACCAACCCATCAAAAAGGTCACATTCTTGACTGGATCATTTCTCGTGATCATCACAATTCCGCTACTGACAACTGCTTAGTTCTTTCTACCCGTCTAACTTCAGCCCTTCCATCTGACCACTCTGCAATTCTCTGTTCTCTCGACATTTCTCCTCCTTCCCGTACCACGCGCACAGTGACTCGACGCAATCTCAAATCTATCGACCTCTCCACATTTTCATCTGATGCCTCCCGTCTCCTTTCTGAAAAGTCACATAACCTTGCCGATGAATTCTATACTACTCTCCACCATCTTCTGGACACTCATGCTCCAGCCACAACCCGTCTTTTACCTGACCGCCCCCCTACCCCCTGGCTCACTCATGAGATCGCCTGTGCAAAACGTGCCCGCCGCAGAGCAGAGCGCCGCTGGCGCAAATCCAAACTCACTGTACACAGGCAACTTTTCCAAGCCTCTAAAACAAAAGTATCCACCCTCATTGCATCAGCAAAAACAAGCTATTTCCAAACCAAAATCCTGAATGCCTCTTCTTCAAAAGAACTCTTTACAACCATGAATCATCTCCTTGGCACACGAAAAGATTTACCTCTCCCAACAAAACATACAAATGAAGAACTCCCATCTGTATTCTCCAACTATTTCACCACCAAAATACAAACTCTTCGTGACAGGCTTGACAGGACACCCTGTCAACCATGCCCACCTGACCCTTCCTTCTCTGGCACACCTCTTACTACTTTTACCCCAGTCTCACAAGAAGAAATTCTCAACACAATCAGATCCATGTCGTTCAAAACCTGCGAACTGGATCCTCTTCCAGGTTCTGTCTACGCCGACTGTCTCCCTACTCTCCTCCCATTCATCACTGACATCATCAACACTTCTCTTCAAACTGGAACTGTCCCAGATTCTTTCAAGTCTGCTATTGTTCACCCTCTCCTCAAGAAACACAATTTAGATCCAAATGAACTGAAAAATTACCGGCCTATCTCTAATCTCTCTTTCTTGTCAAAACTCCTTGAAAAAGTCGTCCTCAACCAGCTGAACTCTCACCTGTCTGCCAACAATCTCCTCAATCCTTTCCAGTCAGCCTACCGCCAGTGCCATAGCACTGAAACTGCCCTACTACACATTCTCAACAATCTCCTCCTTGCAACTGATACTGGCAAAGTCTCTCTCCTCACACTCCTTGATCTGTCTGCAGCCTTTGATACCATTGATCATGGTATTCTCCTTTCTAGACTTCATCATACTTTTGGCATCTCTGACATTGCTCTGTCTTGGTTCACTTCATACCTATCAAACAGAAAACAAACCGTTCTCATCAATGGCACTTACTCTCAACCTGCATACCTGACCTGTGGTGTTCCACAAGGATCTGTCCTTGGCCCTGTTCTTTTCACTCTTTACACCTCCCCCCTGTCCACCATCACCAACTCCCATTCTATAAAACACCACTTCTATGCTGATGACACCCAACTTCAAGACAGTGACTCACCTGATAATATACAGCGCCTGTTGACTCGCACCACTGAGTGTTACTCGGACATTAAGAACTGGATGACACACAATAGACTTCAGCTTAATGACGACAAAACAGAAGCTATCCTCATTGGCACCCGTCAGAAACTTTCTCAGCTGCCTCCTCTTTCTCTCCCATTATGTAACACATCAGTCCCAATTTCTGATTCAGCTAAAAACCTTGGTGTCTGCATTGACTCTACCCTCTCCATGAACAACTTTGTTTCTCAAACTGCCAGATCCTGCTACTATCATCTCCATCGTATAAAGCTGATCAGGAAGTATCTCTCTGTCGAAACAACTGCAAAACTCGTTCTCTCCTTCATAATGTCTCGCATTGACTATTGCAATTCACTCCTGTCTGGTCTTCCTGCCTCCACCATTCACATCCTACAGCGCATTCAAAACAATGCTGCACGCCTTGTACTCAAAAAGAAAAAAGCTGACCACATATCTCCTCTCCTGGCACAACTTCACTGGCTCCCTGTATCAAAGCGCATACAGTACAAACTAGACACCATGTGCTACAAAAGCCTCAATAACGCAGCCCCCGATTACCTGTCAAGCCTACTTGAGATCTATGTTCCCTCACGTACCCTCCGCTCTGCCTCTGATCCTCTGACTCTTCGCTTTCCACGCACTAAGCTCAATACCTATGGTCCACGAGCCTTCTCTGTTTCTGGTCCACTCTCCTGGAACAAACTTCCTCTCTCAGTCCGTCAGCAACCTACTTTTGTCTCCTTCAAGTCCGCTCTCAAAACTCACCTTTTCTCTCCTGCATAAAATCCTAACCTCACTCAACCCTCCCCTCTGCAGCCTGTCTCCGCTCGGAGGGAATCACATGGTTATAATATATAATTGTATGCTATGCTCTCTATAATTTTCCATTGCTTTTATTCTCGCTTTTATTGCTTTTATTCTTTCTCCCCATTTATAGCCATGCGTGTGTGTGGGTGTGTGTGTGTGTGTGTGTGTGTGTGTGTGTGTGTGTGTGTGTGTGTGTGTGTCTGTATGTGTGCGTGTGTGTGTGTGCGAGCGTGCGTGCCTGCGTGTGTGTCTGCTTCAGCGCTTAGATTTGATTTTATCAAGATTTTGCGCTATATAAATATTGTAATTATTATTTATTATTATGGACTTCCAACCATCTCTATCTCTCGTTGCTCCTAGCATCTCCCCCACTCTCCTCATCCCCAGCCACTCTGCAAGTCCGTCCAGCATTCTCTCCCTGGGTCTACCCGGTGCTCTTTTTCCCTCCAGTTTTCCCGTTGTGACCAGGTGCTCCAAATCCCCCTTCCCCATAAAATGGCCTATAAATGTTGCCTGTCTTTTCCTAATCTTCCTTATGAGTGATCTACTTGTGTCTGCCTCCATCAAAACTGTCTCGTGTGTTTTCTTTGCTGTCCATGGAACTCTCAACATTCTTCTGAGAAACCACATCTCGGCTTCCTCGATCCTGCTCTGGCTTTGCTTGCTGACTGTCCACGCCTCGCATCCGTATAACAGTATTGGTTCTATATAACATTCAAGGACTCTCTTCCTGATGTTAATTGATGACAGGAGACTCACTAATGGCGGTATCAATCGCATTGATTTGATTTTATCCATGTCGTGTAATGTTTTCGAAAGTCATTTGGAAAGAAAAACGGGTAGATGTGGGCTGGTTCTGTCATCATCATTTACCAGCACTGCCCTTCACTGGACACCAGAGGGAAGACATGGAAGTAGAAGGTCCCGCGACACCTGGTGGCGTATAACTGTTAGGAGACCTCGGGACAATGACATACAAATGTTAGGAGACCTCGGGACTATGACATACAAATGTTAAGAGACCTCGGGACTATGACATACAAATGTTAGGAGACCTCGGGACAATGACATACAAATGTTAGGAGACCTCGGGACTATGACACACACCTGGTGTTCCATACAGCTCCTGCACCGAAGATGTAAAAACAAGAACTGGCATGGCAAAATTAAAAATGGTCCAGTTAAACATCGTATGGAAATAGAGATGTCTTCCCAAAGATTAAAAAACTAAGAATCCTGAAAATGTTGATTTGACCCGTTTTAATGTCTGGTTCCGAATCCTGGACACTTAAGAATAGACGAAGACAATAAAATCAATGCTGCAGAAATGTGGCTCTGTGGACGACATCTCAGAGTCAAACGGACAGACAGAAGAACAAACGATATCGTGTTAAAGGAACTGAATGTCAGGCGCCAGCTGCTGACAGAGATCAATAAAAGAAAGCTGAAATACGTAGACCATGCGATCAGAAACTGTAAAACAGATCTGATGTCAACAGTCCTGCAGGGGAAAGTTAAGGCGAGGAGAAGAAAGGGACGACCGCACACCTCCTACTTCAACGACATCGCTGATGTCTGTGGTCTGGGGATCCAGGAGGTCGCCCACAGATGTCTTATTTGTGTTACCTGGAGAAAACTTGTGACGTCGAGCGTGGCTTCAACTGCCGATCCCAGCGAGGGAGAGAGATGAGAGATGAGATACGGGTACTGGCCCGCAGCGAGCAGAAGTGGAATCCTTTCGTTGCTGTCCTACCTGCCAATGGCCGAAAAGGCAGTAAATACATGTCATCATGCCGAAAAGACAGAAGATATATAAGTCATCATGCCGAAAAGACAAGATATATAAGTCATCATGCCGAAAAGACAGTAGATATATAAGTCATCATGCCGAAAAGACAAGATATATAAGTCATGCCGAAAAGACAGTAGATATATAAGTCATCATGCCGAAAAGACAAGATATATAAGTCATGCCGAAAAGACAGTAGATATATAAGTCATCATGCCGAAAAGACAAGATATATAAGTCATCATGCCGAAAAGGCAGTAAATATATATGTCATCATGCCGAAAAGACAGAAGATATATAAGTCATGCCGAAAAGACAGTAGATAGATAAGTCATCATGCCGAAAAGACAGTAGATATATAAATCATGCCGAAAAGACAGTAAATATATATGTCATCATGCCGAAAAGACAGTAAATATATATGTCATCATGCCGAAAAGACAGTAAATATATATGTCATCATGTCGAAAAGACAGTAGATATATAAATCATGCCGAAAAGACAATAGATATATAAATCATGCCGAAAAGACAGTAGATATATAATTCATGCCGAAAAGACAGTAGATATATAAGTCATGCCGAAAAGGCAGTAAATATATAAATCATCATGCTGAAAAGGCAGTAAATATATTTCATCATCCCGAAAAGGCAGTAAATGTATGTCATCATGCCGAAAAGGCAGTAAATATGTATGTTATCATGCCGAAAAGGCAGTAAATATGTATGTCATCATGCCGAAAAGGCAGTAAATATGTATGTTATCATGCCGAAAAGGCAGTAAATATGTATGTTATCATGCCGAAAAGGCAGTAAATATGTATGTCATCATGCCGAAAAGGCAGTAAAAATGTATGTCATCATGCCGAAAAGGCAATAAATATGTATGTTATCATGCCGAAAAGGCAATAAATATGTATGTTATCATGCCGAAAAGGCAATAAATATGTATGTTATCATGCCGAAAAGGCAGTAAATATGTATGTTATCATGCCGAAAAGGCAATAAATATGTATGTTATCATGCCGAAAAGGCAATAAATATGTATGTTATCATGCCGAAAAGGCAGTAAATATGTATGTCATCATGCCGAAAAGGCAATAAATATGTATGTTATCATGCCGAAAAGGCAGTAAATATGTATGTCATCATGCCGAAAAGGCAATAAATATGTATGTTATCATGCCGAAAAGGCAGTAAATATGTATTTTATCATGCCGAAAAGGCAATAAATATGTATGTTATCATGTTGAAAAGGCAGTAAATATGTATGTCATCATGCCGAAAAGGCAATAAATATGTATGTTATCATGCCGAAAAGGCAATAAATATGTATGTTATCATGCCGAAAAGGCAATAAATATGTATGTTATCATGTTGAAAAGGCAGTAAATATGTATGTCATCATGCCGAAAAGGCAATAAATATGTATGTTATCATGCCGAAAAGGCAATAAATATGTATGTTATCATGTTGAAAAGGCAATAAATATGTATGTCATCATGCCGAAAAGGCAATAAATATGTATGTTATCATGCCGAAAAGGCAATAAATATATATGTCATCATGCCGAAAAGGCAGTAAATATGTATGTTATCATGTCGAAAAGGCAGTAAATATGTATGTTATCATGCCGAAAAGGCAGTAAATATGTATGTTATCATGCCGAAAAGGCAGTAAATATGTATGTTATCATGCCGAAAAGGCAGTAAATATGTATGTTATCATGCCGAAAAGGCAGTAAATATGTATGTTATCATGCCGAAAAGGCAGTAAATATGTATGTTATCATGCCGAAAAGGCAGTAAATATGTATGTTATCATGCCGAAAAGGCAGTAAATATGTATGTTATCATGCCGAAAAGGCAATAAATATGTATGTTATCATGCCGAAAAGGCAGTAAATATGTATGTTATCATGCCGAAAAGGCAGTAAATATGTATTTTATCATGCCGAAAAGGCAGTAAATATGTATGTTATCATGCCGAAAAGGCAGTAATATGTATGTCATCATCCGAAAAGGCAGTAAATATGTATGTTATCATGCCGAAAAGGCAATAAATATGTATGTTATCATGCCGAAAAGGCATAAATATGTATGTTATCATGCCGAAAAGGCAATAAATATGTATGTCATCATGCCGAAAAGGCAATAAAAAATGTATGTTATCATGCCGAAAAGGCAATAAATATGTATATCATCATGCCGAAAAGGCAATAAATATGTATGTTATCATGCCGAAAAGTCAGTAAATATGTATGTCATCATGCCGAAAAGGCAGTAAATATGTATGTTATCATGCCGAAAAGGCAGTAAATATGTATGTTATCATGCCGAAAAGGCAATAAATATGTATGTCATCATGCCGAAAAGGCAATAAATATGTATGTTATCATGCCGAAAAGGCAATAAATATGTATGTTTATCATGCCGAAAAGGCAGTAAATATGTATGTTATCATGCCGAAAAGGCAGTAAATATGTATGTTATCATGCCGAAAGGCAATAAATATGTATGTTATCATGCCGAAAAGGCAGTAAATATGTATGTTATCATGCCGAAAAGGCAATAAATATGTATGTTATCATGCCGAAAAGGCAGTAAATATGTATGTTATCATGTCGAAAAGGCAGTAAATATGTATGTTATCATGTCGAAAAGGCAATAAATATGTATGTTATCATGCCGAAAAGGCAGTAAATATGTATGTTATCATGCCGAAAAGGCAATAAATAGTATGTTATCATGCCGAAAAGGCATAAATATATGTATGTTATCATGCGAAAAGGCAGTAAATATGTATGTTATCATGCCGAAAAGGCAGTAAATATGTATGTATCATGCCGAAAAGGCAATAAATATGTATGTTATCATGCCGAAAAGGCAACAAATATGTATGTTATCATGCCGAAAAGGCAGTAAATATGTATGTTATCATGTCGAAAAGGCAGTAAATATGTATGTTATCATGCCGAAAAGGCAGTAAATATGTATGTTATCATGCCGAAAAGGCAGTAAATATGTATGTTATCATGCCGAAAAGGCAGTAAATATGTATGTTATCATGCGAAAAGGCAGTAAATATGTATGTTATCATGCCGAAAAGGCAGTAAATATGTATGTTATCATGCCGAAAAGGCAGTAAATATGTATGTTATCATGCCGAAAAGGCATAAATATGTATGTTATCATGCCGAAAAGGCAGTAAATATGTATGTTATCATGCGAAAAGGCAATAAATATGTATGTTATCATGCCGAAAAGGCAGTAAATATGTATGTTATCATGCCGAAAAGGCAGTAAATATGTATGTTATCATGCCGAAAAGGCAGTAAATATGTATGTTATCATGCCGAAAAGGCAGTAAATATGTATGTTATCATGTCGAAAAGGCAGTAATATGTATGTTATCATGCCGAAAAGGCAGTAAATATGTATGTCATCATGCCGAAAAGGCAGTAAATATGTATGTTATCATGCCGAAAAGGCAGTAAATATGTATGTTATCATGCCGAAAAGGCAGTAAATATGTATGTTATCATGCCGAAAAGGCACAAATATGTATGTTATCATTCCGAAAAGGCAGTAAATATGTATGTTATCATGCCGAAAAGGCAATAAATATGTATGTTATCATGCCGAAAAGGCAGTAAATATGTATGTCATCATGTCGAAAAGGCAATAAATATGTATGTATCATGCCGAAAAGGCAGTAAATATGTATGTTATCATGCCGAAAAGGCAATAAATATGTATGTTTCATGCCGAAAAGGCAGTAAATATGTATGTTATCATGCGAAAAGGCAGTAAATATGTATGTCATCATGCCGAAAAGGCAATAAATATGTATGTCATCATGCCGAAAAGCAGTAAATATGTATGTTATCATGCCGAAAAGGCATAAATATGTATGTTATCATGCCGAAAAGGCAATAAATATGTATGTTATCATGCCGAAAAGGCAATAAATATGTATGTTATCATGCCGAAAAGGCAATAAATATGTATGTTATCATGCCGAAAAGGCAGTAAATATGTATGTTATCATGCCGAAAAGGCAGTAAATATGTATGTCATCATGTCGAAAAGGCAGTAAATATGTATGTTATCATGCCGAAAAGGCAGTAAATATAATGTCATCATGTCGAAAAGGCAGTAAATATGTATGTCATCATGCCGAAAAGGCAGTAAATATGTAGTCATCATGCCGAAAAGGCAGTAAATATGTATGTTATCATGTCGAAAAGGCAAAAATATGTATGTTATCATGCCAGAAAGGCAGTAAATATGTATGTTATCTGCCGAAAAGGCAATAAATATGTATGTATCATGCCGAAAAGGCAATAAATATGTATGTTATCATGCCGAAAAGGCATAAATATGTATGTATCATGCCGAAAAGGCAATAAATGATATGTTATCATGCCGAAAGGCAGTAAATAAGTATGTTATCATGCCGAAAAGGCAGTAATATGTATGTCATCATGTCGAAAAGGCAGTAAATATGTAATGTTATCATGCCGAAAAGGCAGTAAATATGTATGTTATTATGCCGAAAGGCAGTAAATATGTATAGTCATCATGTCGAAAAGGCAGTAAATATGTATGTTATCATGCCGAAAAGGCAGTAAATAATGTATGTTATCATGCCGAAAGGCAGTAAATATGTATGTCATCATGCCGAAAAGGCAGTAAATATGTATGTTATCATGCCGAAAAGGCAGTAAATATGTATGTTATCATGCCGAAAAGGCAGTAAATATGTATGTTATCATGCCGAAAAGGCAGTAAATATGTATTATCATGCCAAAAGGCAGTAAATATGTATGTTATCATGCCGAAAAGGCAATAAATATGTATGTCATCATGCCGAAAAGGCAGTAAATATAGTTATCATGCCGAAAAGGCAGTAAATATGTATGTTATCATGTCAAAAGGCAGTAAATATGTATGTTATCATGCCGAAAAAGCAGTAAATAGAGTTATCATGCCGAAAGGCAGTAAATATATATGTATCATGCCGAAAAGGCAATAAATATGTATGTTATCATGCCGAAAAGGCAGTAAATATGATGTTATCATGCCGAAAAGGCAGTAAATATGTATGTTATCATGCCGAAAAGGCAGTAAATATGTATGTCATCATGCCAAAAAAGGCAGTAAATATAAATGTCATCATGCCGAAAAGGCAGTAAATAATGTCATATGCCGAAAGGCAGTAAATGTATATCATCATGCCGAAAAAGGAAATAAATGTATGTCATCATGCCGAAAAGGCAATAAATGAACAAGTTATCATGCCTAAAAGACAGTAAATATTTAAGTCATCGTGCCGAAAATGCAGTAAATATATAAGTCCATCATAAATATCGTCAGTATTCTCATCTTAACCGCCACTATCATTCTTGTGATGATATGCATTATCTTGGTATCTTTTGTCATCCCATTTATCATTATCTTGATTTTAATGCCGAGTCAAAGGAGAGATATTTAGCAAGTTTCTCTTTTCGTCGATAAAGGAACTTGGCGAGCCATCGCCATCGGTCAATTCCGTTCGTGAGAAAGACATCACACGCATTCTTCGAATATCCGTCAGTGTACACACGCGTCCTTCTATCAACCTGATCTAACCGGCACATGCCTGCAATCATTCTGTACACGTTTCATGAGGTTCCACTCCACTGGCAAATGGGGGTAGCCAGCGGTATCGGTATTCAAATGACCCACGATAGCGTGTCAGTACATAATATAGAAAAGAAAGAAAAAGGGAAAAATATTGCAATTATTATACAGACCCTGGCCATGGACTGTGTGTGTTTTTGTCAGAACTACGCCTGAGGTCTTCTATCATTTGATTATACTTTCTTTCTTTTTCCCTGTCTTTCGTTTTTCTTTTGTGTGTGTGTGTGTGTGTATATTAGGATGATTGGTTCTTTTGAGAGAGTTGTGGGCTCAAGATCTGATATCTGGAGTTCAATTCCAGCCAGCAAAATCAACCCCCCCCCCCCCCCTTGTTCGCTGGCCATTTTCAAGTCTCCATCATTATGGTGGTATCAGCGTAGTTGTTCATATGTCCCCCCCCCCCCACACCCCTCCCCATCCCAAGACCTCTCCACTCCTGCCGTGTAAGTTAAGCTGTTAACACACACACACAGACGCACACACGCACACACTCACACACACACACACACACACACACACACACACACACACACACACACACACACACACACCACACTCACACACACACACACACATACATTGCGTTTTGTGTCGGTGTATATATATTGTTATTAAAGTTACACCACTTAAAAAAAAAAAAAAAGACCTTGCCAGCGTAAAGGGTTTTGAGCAGGTTTGAGGGAGTCTGCAAAATAATTACTGGCAGATTCGGGTGGAGCGTATATGGAATTGTCCTAGTGTGGCAATCCCTCTTATATAAACTCCAAACTTCTGTATAAAGTTCTACCATTCTCGACTCTTCAAGGAATGTGAACATACAGTGAGGTCAAAATTG
>JAPXFY010000013.1:83404348-83406848 GCA_030674185.1 Monoplex corrugatus | reverse complement strand
GACGCTCAGACCAACTGAGTTACTGAGGTCCGCCTGTTCAGCTCTTGGCTGTATGTGCAGGCTTAATAAGACTTGTGCCATGATCATCATGCACACAGCGCCCTTGATGTTAGTGCATGTGGAATTCGTTCCGAGCGCGGAGACTCATCTTGAGAAACTGAAACTAAACTGAAACAGCGGGCTGATTCGCTCTTGTACTTAGTAAAAGGGCCGTGCACTCAATATCTGAAATCACGAGTTCAAATTCCAGTCCCCGACAGAACAACTGCCCTGTTCGCTGCCCCATGTTAACTGTTTAACTCCCGCACCCTATCCACCAGCATCCTGCATTGTCAACCATGCTAGCAAAGCAAAAACTAACCTTTGAATCCCCACCCTGTCCACCAGCTTCTGCATTGTCAACCATGCTAGCAAAGCAAAAATTAACCCTTTGAATCCCTCACCCTGTCCACCAGCTTCCTGCATTTTCAACCATGCTAGCAAAGCAAAACTTAACTCTTTGAATCCCTCACCCTGCCCACCAGCATCCTACATCGTCAACCATGTTAGCAAAGCAAAAACTTAACCCTTTGAATCCCTCACCCTGTCCACCAGCTTCCTGCATTTTCAACCATGCTAGCAAAGCAAAAACTTAATCCTTTGAATCCCTCACCCTGTCCACCAGCACCCTGCATTGTCAACCATGCTAGCAAAGCAAAAGCTTAACTCTTTGAATCCCTCACCCTGTCCACCAGCTTCCTGCATTGTCAACCATGCTAGCAAAGCGAAAACTTAACTCTTTGAATCCCTCACCCCGTCCACAAGCTGGTGGACGGGGTGAGGGATTCAAAGGGTAAAGTTTTTGCAGTTGGTGGATAGGGTGTGGGCGTCAAAGGGTTAAGTTTTTGCAGTTGGTGGATAGGGTGTGGACGTCAAAGGGTTAAGTTTTTGCAGTTGGTGGATAGGGTGGGGCGTCAAAGGTTAAGTTTTTGCAGTTGTGTATAGGGTGTGGCGTCAAGGGTTAACTCTTTTGCAGTTGTGGATAGGTGTGGGCGTCAAAGGGTTAAGTTTTTGCAGTTTGGATAGGTGTGGCGTCAAAGGGTTAAGTTTTTGCAGTTGGTGGATAGGGTGTGGCGCTCAAAGGTAAAATTTTTGCAGTTGGTGGATAGGGTGTGGGCGTCAAAGGGTAAAATTTTTGCAGTTGGTGGATAGGGTGCGGGCGTCAAAGGGTAAAATTTTTGCAATTGATGGATAGGGTGCGGGAGGCAAAGCGTTAATGCTGAAATCATTCTAATGGAGCCAGCGTAGTGCTTCATAGATCCTGATTTCCCCCCCCCCCCCCCCCCCACTTCTCTTCACCCCTTCCCATTACTTTCACGACTTTGGAAATGCATTGACGTTTGTGCAGGCTTACAGAGTACTGATTGCAGACTGGGAGGAACGCATAGTCAGTTTCAGTTTCAGTTTCAGTTTCTCAAGATGGCATCTCTGCTCTCGGAATGAATTCCACGTTCGCTAACGTCACAGGTGCCGTGTGATGGAGAAGATCCAGAATGATCATGGCACAAGCCTCAAGCCTGCACATAAACTCTACGTGTTGCAAGCCATTGATGCCATGTGTTGGAGAAGATCCAGAATGATCATGGCACAAGCCTCAAGCCTGCAAATAAACCCTATGTGTTGCAAGCCATTGATGCCATGTGTTGGAGAAGATCCACAATGATCATGGCACAAGCCTCAAGCCTGCACATAAACTCTACGTGTTGCAAGCCATTGATGCCATGTGTTGGAGAAGATCCAGAATGATCATGGCACAAGCCTCAAGCCTGCAAATAAACCCTATGTGTTGCAAGCCATTGATGCCATGTGTTGGAGAAGATCTAGAATGATCATGGCACAAGCCTTAAGCCTGCACATAAACCCTACGTGTCGCAAGCCATTGATGCCATGTGTTGGAGAAGACCCAGAATGATCATGGCACAAGCCTCAAGCCTGCAAATAAACCCTATGTGTTGCAAGCCATTGATGCCATGTGTTGGAGAAGATCCACAATGATCATGGCACAAGCCTCAAGCCTGCACATAAACCCTACGTGTCGCAAGCCATTGATGCCATGTGTTGGAGAAGATCCAGAATGATCATGGCACAAGCCTCAAGCCTGCACATAAACCCTACGTGTTGCAAGCTATTGATGCCATGTGTTGGAGAAGATCCACAATGATCATGGCACAAGCCTTAAGCCTGCACATAAACCCATGAGCTGAGGAACGCATGATACAATCGTCCAAATGTGATGAATTGTTGTATGTGTGCTGGTATACATGTATAGTTTGCTAAGTGCATTTTTATGCGTGTACATGTGATACTGAGCCAATGCGTGATGTACAATGTTATGTGTACAATGTATTACATACATCTAGTTTGTATTTTAGATCTTTTTGCAAGGCACCTAGAGCATTTCTTCTGGACTGTGTGGTGCATCATCATCATCAGGTGCCCTGCCGCATGGCGTTGGCGATCA
>JAPXFY010000013.1:83386848-83394348 GCA_030674185.1 Monoplex corrugatus | reverse complement strand
AAAAAATCTTTACAGACATACAGACACACCACCTTTCTCCGTTCCATACCAATCTCCACAAACATACAGACACACCGCCCCTATCCGTTCGATATGAAATAATCTCCCTCTCTTTTTCTTTCTCATTTTTTTTTTTTTTTTTCCTCCTTAGCAGAAACCCCAAACCAACAAAACATTAAAAACTACACCCACTCACAATAAACACATCGCGTTCACTCTTTTAACTTCTCCAACTCTGGGGCGTCCGTCTTTTTGTTTCCACCACCACCACCACCACCACCCACCCTACATTCTAACCACCACCACCACCACCACCACTCATCCCTCACCCCTCCCCACCCCCAACGCCAATGGCGGGCCAGTCTTGTTGTGAAACTTTCAGCCCACCCGAGACACCTACCCCGGGTAGCGCCCAAGCCTTCCTTTTGTCCGGGGTCACGTCGGTTGCGACTCTCTTGCACGTGCGCGCGCGCCCTGGCGCCGATGTCTCTCCCCCTCCCACCCACCCCCCACCCCCACCTCTCTCTCTCTCTCTTCCCAAGCCTGAAGGCGCTTCTGCTTTAGACCGACTACCACTATGACGAGGGGAGAGGAGAGGGTTCCCCGATGAGTCTCTGGATGATACGATGTGCAGGGTTTGGAAATTTAAAACATTCATTATATCCGCAATCTATCCAAGATAACCGACAAAAGCATCGGTATTCACAATGCGGTTAAAACATTTTAAGGCTTCTTTGAACAATTTTTATAGCTAGTCCTCGTATACGAATTTGAGAGTCATCATCATCAGGTGCCTTGCCGCATAGCGTTGGCGATTATGGACTTCCATCTGTCTCCGTCACTTGTTGCCTCAAGCATCTCTTCCACCCTCCTTGTCCCCAGCCACTCTGGCAAGTCCGTCTAGTATCTTCTCCCTGGATCTGTCTGGTGCTCTCTTTCCCTCCAGCTTTCCCGTTGTGACCAGGTGCTCCAATTCCCCTTTCCTCATAAAATGGTCTATAAATGTTGTGTCTTTTCCTAATCTTCCTTATGGGTGATCTTCTTGTGTCTGCCTCCATCAAGACTGTCTCGTTTGTTTTCTTTGCTGTCCATGGAACTCTCAACATTCTTTTTAGAAACCACATCTCGGCTGCCTCAGTCTTGTTCTGACTTTGCTTGTTGACTGTCCACGCCTCACAACCGTAGAGAGTGGTAGGACTTTAAAATCTACAGAACGGAACAGAACGGAAATTTAAAAGTTTATTCAAGCAGTCATCACACTTGGGTGATTCCATATGCGCTACAAACCCCAATCTGCCAGCAATTTTCTGGCTGACTTCCTCAGTCTGTGCAAAACCCCACGCGCTGGCATGGTCTTGAAATGGGGATGGGTGGGGGTGGGTGGGAGAAAGGACATCCGAAACATTAAGCTGGCACCATCAGAAAGATTGAAACATTAAAACGGGCAGCAAACAGGCCAGCTTTAAATATTACGGGTCAGGATCGAACTCGAGATATCAGATCTTGAGTCCACGGCTCTATGAAAAGAGCCAATCAGTCCCTATTCAGTTTCAGTTTCAATTTCTCAAGATGACGTCTCCGCGCTCGGAATAAAATCCATATGCACTAACGTCACAGGTGCCATGTGATGGAGAAGGTCCAGAATGATCACGGCACAAGCCTTAAGCCTGTACATAAACCCATGAGCTGGCCAGGTCCTGAAGTTCTACCTGGAAAGTTCCATAACCCTGGGGTCGTAGGAGAGTGAGGTGGCAGAGGCCTCAACTTTTCCCGGGCCAGCACCACGAGGGCGAAGCCTATCCCGTCCCTATGAAACATTAAGCTGACGCCACCAGAATGATTGAACATTAATATCAAGTCAATCATAGCATCACTAAAACGACGATTACATTGTGGTATTTTATTAAAGTACAGCACAGACATGTATAACATTTGGATTGAAATAGCATGACATGCACTATAAATTCAATCACCTACGTAAAATGAAGTGACATGAAAGCAAATGTGCGTATTCTTAACCACACACACCACATAATACCACACACACCACATAATACCACACACACCACACAATACCACATACACCACATAATACCACACACACCACACAATACCACAACACCACATAATACACACACATACCAAACCACATACAACCACAAAACCACACACCACATAATACCACACACACCCACATACATACCACACACACCACATAATACCACACACACCCACATAATACCACACACACCCACATAATACCACACACACCACATAATACCACAACACCACATCAATACCACACACACCAATCCAATAACACACACATTACCAACCCACATAATACCACATACACCACCATAATACCACACACACCACAATAATACCACCACACTACCACAACCAAAAAAAACACCATAATACCCACAAACACACACACCAAATACCACAACACCACATAATCCACCACCAAAACACACCACATAAACCACACACCACATAATAACCACACACACACCACATAATACCACACACACCACATAATACCACACACACCACATAATACCACACACACCACATAATACCACACACACACATAATACCACACACACCACATAATACCACACACACCACATAATACCACACACTAACCACAATAATACCACACACACCACATAACCACACACACACATACCACACACCACATAATACCACACACACCACATAATACACACACAACCACATAATACCACACAACCACATAATACCACACCACCACATAATACCACACACACCACATAATACCACACACACCACATAATACCAACACACAACCACATAATACCACACACACCACATAATACCACACACACCCACATAATACCACACACACCACATAATACCACACACACCACAAATACCACACACACCACATAATACCACAAACACCACACAATACACACACACACACACATATACCACACACACCATAATACCACACATACCACATAATACCACACACACCACATAATACCACACACACCACATAATACCACACACACCACATAATACCACACACACCACATAATACCACACACACCACATAATACCACACACACCCACAAAATACCACACACACCACATTATACCACACATACCACATAATACCACATCAACCACATAACACAACACATACCACATAATATATTCAGTCTTCGAAATAAGCCAATCATTAACCAACCAGTCGGTCAATGAAACATATTCCTCTCGTGGGATGCGGGGGCTCTTTCAGTATAAATAGTACCCCACCTTCTGGAAATTCTGTGCTTGAAAGTTCTCTTTCTGTCACTCTCTTTGTTTCTGTCTTATTCTTTTGGAACCAGAAGAACAAGAAAACCAATGTAAGCGCGTATTCAACAAAACAAGACAAGCGCAAATTTTCGGCCACCGGCCTTTGTCAAGCGCGAACGCACGGTCACACACAGACCACAAACACCAAACAACGGATAATAAAAAGAGGTCTAAAAACTTCCCTGCCGCCTCGTCTAGTGGATAAAAAGGGACCAAAAGACAAAGGCCGGTTGGCCGAAAATTTGCGCTTGTCTTGTCTTGTTGTGTTGAATACGCGCTTACATTGGTTTTCTTGTTCTTCTGGTTCCTGTTTGCTTAGGGCGCGGTCAGTCACACTTGTTTTGGATCTCGTTTATTCCTTTGCTTTGCTTTTTTCTTCCCTTAAAGTTCTGCCTTGCTGGTCCATTCATCTGCATGTGTTCGATAAAGTCTTACGTAATTTCTCTTTAGATTGATACTTGGTGCATGTTTTTAAGTGCATGTTTGGCTCTAGGGAAATGAGATATGCGGAAGCAATTTTAGGTAATTCAGCCCGTTTTTATTATGTTTTAGTGTTCTTAGTTATGCTTAATATTGTATTCAGGTGTGTTATTTTAACCCCCTGTGTGATAAATTACATAGAGTGGTCAACGCCAGGGGCGTCTTATTGGATTATGTGCGTTAATGCGTTGGTATATTATACTCAATTTTCCTTTCCTTTTTATTTCCTGTTGAAATATTGTGTTGTTTTGAGATGGCTACAGCCCTGATGTAGCTCTATGCAGTCGGCTGGGCCTTGAGCAAAAATAACAATAACAATAACAAACGTATTTAAAACGCGGTCGTACACCTAGGCAGTCAACGGCTCGAGGATAAAAGGTTTACCGGCAAAATTGTTAAAAAAAGGGACACCTAAGTGTCCCTTTTTTTAAAAATTTTGCCGGACTTTATGCTCGGACACGATGGTGGGGGGGGGGGGGGCGAGGGGAGAGGAAGGGGGTAACCGGCAGTGGCTAGTCTCCCTTGACCACAGATGGCTCAGATAGTGTCTGTGAGTGATCTTTGTTACTTTTGTGTCTGCTTTTTATTTCTTGTGGGAGAAAAGATGGCAGGGGAGTTTGGGGGGGGGGGGGAGTAGAGTGGGGGTCGATGGCCGTTGTGATAGCTCCGTTAGTTTGGCTGGTTAGAATACCTTGTTTATAATGTGAGGCTCGTTATATAGACCGCTTATGCTTATGCTTGTCCCCCATTTTATGTTTTACTGTTTCCTTAAGTCATAAAGGTGGTTTTGTTTCTTTTTTTGTCCAGAAATAATTGATTATTGTATTTTTTTTTCGAATTGATATGATTGAGATGCCATTTATTGGCGAAAATCACACACTGCTGTGATAATTCGAAACATCATCGCTGGCTCACACCAGCATCGTATATATATATATATATATATATATATATAATATTATTTAACTATTCTCGATAAATATAAAGTTTGAGTATTGGGATGTGTGTTGTTATTATAATGAATAGTCATTGTGTGCATGGTTGTGTGTTCTCATCTGTATCTATTTTGCATGTAATATTACGTCGTGTGGTGTGTGTGTGTGTTGTGTGTGTGTTGTGTGTGTGTGTGCGCGTGTGTGTGTGTGCGTGGTGTATGGTGTGTATGCGTGTATGGTGTATGTGTGTGTGTGCGTGCGTGGTGCGTGCGTGTATAGTGTGTGATGCGTGCGTGTGTTGTGCGTGCGTGTGTGTGTGTGCGTGTGTGCGTGCCCGTGCATTGATACCTTTTCTATTTATTTGTTTACTTTACTACATACGTCCTTTTTCCGAAGATAAGACACACAGATACACAATCATGTTATTTACATGTAACCAGGACTGTTCCTGTGGTAGGCTGATACAATACCAGTATATAACATATAGACTAGGTAAAACATAGCCTAGGTAGGGCCTCAGGACCTGGCCAGTCATGGGTTTATGTGAGGCTTAAAGCTTGTGCCATGATCACCAAACACATGTCACCTGTGATGTTAGTGCATGTGGAATTCGTTCCGAGCGCGGAGACGTCATCTTGAGAAACTGAACTGAACTGGCGTGGACCTGGTGGTGGATCAGTGTGGAGCCTCATTAGAAGCCCTTGCTGCTCTCTATTCAGAAGGTGATGATCGTCCCTTTCTGTCCGTGGCTACAGGAATGATCTGATGATGCCCCTGTTCTCCGTATGGCTGACTCTGTTGTCTGGTTGGTCTTCCTGGACTCCTCTTTTTGCCAGCTCATCTACTGTCTTGTTTTCGAATTTCTGGTATGCTACAGTGAGCCAGGATCCACTGGAGGATTAATAATAATAATAAATAATTACAATAATTACAATATTTATATAGCGAAAAATCTTGATAGAAATCAAATCTAAGCGCTGAACATACACATACGCACGCGCGCACACACACGCACACACACACTCACACATGGCTATAAATGGGGAAAAAGAATAAAAGCAATGGAAAAATTATAGAGAGCATATTATATTCAAATATATATATTACAATGTGATTCCACTCCGAGCGGAGACAGGCTACAGAGGGGGATGAATGATTATCTTGTGGGGTTTTGTGTGTGTGTGTGTGTGTGTGTGTGTGTGTGTGTGTGTGTGTGTGTGTGTGTGTGTTTGTGTGTGTGTATGTGTGTGTGTGTGTGTGTGTGTGTGTGTGTGTGTGTGTGTGTGTGTGTGTGAGTGTGTGTGTGTGTGTATGTATGTGTGCGTGTTGTTTTTTCATACACATTGATATTTACACGCTTTTAGAACTCGCGTATATAATTCCTCACCTTTCGCATACCCAGCACATAGAGATATCCATTGCTTGAAGTTACCTTGATTGTGTGTGATGTTTCATTCTTATGACAAAATTATGAGACAGCCCCGAATAAATTCAATGTCAAAAGACCTGTACTACTGTTAGGTGCTTTTATGTTACAGGTTGGATGGAGTGTGTACACCTCAGTGACTGTCAGGACTGTACATTAAATATACAAGCTTACAGACAGAAAGAGGGAAACAAGCAGCAGGGAAGTTTCAGTCTTTTTCTCATAATTTTGTATTTGGTGTTTTTGTTTGTGATCTTACATTCACGCTTGACAAAGGCCAGTTGGCCAAAACATTTGCGCCTGTCTTGTCTGTTTGTATTAAATACGCGTTCTGATTCTATTTTCGTGTTTTTCTGGTTCCTGTTTGCTTGAGCGTGGGCAGTCACAATTGTTTTGGATTCAGAAAAGGAAGTTATCAACGTTGCTACCAAAGTGAGGATGACAGTTTTGTCAGAGCAACCTACAATTCATATTCAAATTCAATTTCATTTCTTTTCTCACAATGGGTTAACTACGTGAAACTCGGGCTGCTCTCCCCTCTGAAAGCGGGTCGACGTAATGCAGCATTACCTTTTTGTTTAAACCTAGACTTCAGAAAGGCAAGAAAGTTACTTGGCCTTCGATGGGAACGAGGGGCCTGGGAATGAACCTAGGTTAGTTGGCCTTCCATGGGAGAAGCCTGGGAATTGAACCTGTCTCTCCAATATTTTACGCCAGGTCAGCTGGACGAATGCCCTGCTGTTCATGGTTTTCAAGTGCTGTGGGATCTTGAGCGTGCGCAGTACAGAAGGCAGGATCCGATTCGTTTTTCGTCCCATTCCAAAGGACTAGACGTTCTGTTCAATTTTCCGGTCAAACTGAGGAGGAAAGTCGAGGCCTCAACGGGAAGCGAACGGTGGAACCTCGAGTTAAGTTACTGGCGGGCGAACGTCTGAACCATTCTGCCACTCTTCTCCCTGGTTCAGTTTTTCCCATAACTTCGAAGCTTAAGGAGAGGAGGTGGTAGACAACTTACAATAAAAATGATGATATTATTTCGGTAGTCCAGCAAAGCCAGAGCAGGATCGAGGCAGCCGAGATGTGGTTTCTGAGAAGAATGTTGAGAGTTCCATGGACTGGAGGGAAAGAGAGCACCAGGTAGACCCAGGGAGAGAATGCTGGACGGACTAGCAGACTGGCTGGGGATGAGGAGGGTGGGGGTATTGCTAGGGGCAACGAGAGATAGAGCTAGAGATGGTTGGAAGTCCATGGTCGCCAACGTCATGCGGCAGGGCACCTGATGATGATGATGATGATGATGTGTCCAGC
>JAPXFY010000013.1:83369348-83381848 GCA_030674185.1 Monoplex corrugatus | reverse complement strand
CTTAAGAGCTAGATGGACATCCAGGAATAACGACCTAGATGCTGTCCAGCTCATTGTGTGATGCGTTTAGGACCAAAACACTTGCTTGAGGAAGGCTTCTCGTCTGGGCATCCACAGCTTTTCGCTATTATGTGTGTAGTGGCTATCTACAAGTAGATCACTCATAAAGAAGATTAGGAAAAGACAAGCAACATTTATAGGCCATTTTATGAGGAAGGGGGATTTGGAGCACCTGGTCACAACGGGAAAGCTGGAGGGAAAGAGAGCACCAGGTAGACCCAGGGAGAGAATGCTGGACGGACTTGCAGAGTGGCTGGGGATGAGGAGGGTGGGGGAGATGCTAGGAGCAACGAGAGATAGAGATGGTTGGAAGTCCATGGTCGCCAACGCCATGCGGCAGGGCACCTGATGATGATAATGATGATGATGATGATGATGATAATGATGATGATGATGATGATGATGATGATGAGTGGCCATCTGCCCACATCCTTCTTGTTTTATCTTTCTCAACAGCATCAGGCACACATTCACTGTTGTGTGGACTGTGGAAGCTGCAAGCACTGTTTTTATGAACGAGATTCAAATCTAAGGTGAGCCATACTTTATGCCACCTGCCCTCACACACAGAGACAAAGCCCAGCCGACTGCGTAGAGCCATATCAGGGCTATGACCTGTTTCAAAACATACACTATACTTTGACAGGAAAAAATAAAGAAAAGAAAATTAAGTGCACATATCCATGCATTCGCGTGTATAATCTAAAGAGATGCCCCTGGCATTGACCACTCCGTCCAATTTATCACACAGGGGATTTAAAAATAATTATACCTGAATACAATTTTAAACATAACTAAGGACACAAAAACATACATAAAACTTGGCCCAAACTGCCTAAAATTGCTTCTGCATATATTTCATTTCCCTAGAGCCAAAAATGCACTTAATACGTGAACCCAATTATCAATCCTAAGGGAAAGTATTAAGACTTTATTGAACACATACAGGTGAATGACAGGAAGAAATGACAGAAAGCAAAGGATAAGGGTAGAAACAAAGAGAGTGACAGAAAAGACGAAATTAATTTCTAGCTCATAATTTTAAGAAGGTGGGGATACTGTTTATACTGAAACAGCCCCGGCATCCCCATGGAAGACAGAAAACGGATAGAGAACAGTTACTCCCCTTGTGATCAGTGACAATTTGTGCAGTTACGACCTTGATAAACTGCCCACTGCCTGAAAACTTGAAATACCAAAACTCATTTTACGCCGAACTTACGACTTAAAATTGAAACATGCATCGACACACAGTTCAGAAATCAATGCCACATATGTATCATCTTTGACCGACAATACTAAATACATTTTGATAGTGATGATTAGAATTTTGAAAATTGGTCCATACTGATATACATTTCAGCATGTGCATTTTCTGTTGCTCCAGATATAGATATGTTTGGGATTAAATCATAAACAGAAGAAAAATCCTCTCTGACAAGTCGTGCTCAGACAGAGACACAAAGGCATCACACATAGACACACCCTTTCTCCACTGAATAATAAACGATTTAAAGCAAAATTCAGACAGACAAGAGAGTAAAATGATGAAAGAAAGAAACTAAAGAATGTACAAAAGAAGCACAGTGAACCAAAGCTTAGAAGAAACGAGAAAACTTCAGAGAAAAAAAAAAGTTCAAACAAGCCGTTTCATTATTTACATACATTGAGACACTTTTCTACAGACTTGTGACCTTAAAATATCATATCTCATTTCAAGCGCAGAAAATTGTCCTTTCTTTTAAGTCTTGATGACTGATTAAAACAGCTAAAACCTATCATTAAAAATCGAGAAATTTTGAAACGACCCATTGTCATTTCTAGTCATTGTAAACCCTGAAAAATATGTTACTTCTAAAACAGAAACGATAACGATAAGTAGTTCAGCCGACCCACACTAAAGACCTCACACAAAACCCAGATGATATCAGTCAAACTGCCAGTTTGTGTCTGTAAAATCGATCTGCCAAAGAAAAACTTGTTTGTCTCATCTTTCGTCTGTCTGCGTTATGGGCGTTGCAGGAAGAATAAACTTAAGACCCCACAACACCCCTGATATTACTGGTTAATGCGCTCACCCTCAGCAACCTATAAAACCCAGAAATTATAACATAATCTGCCCACGCTCGGGACCCCACCAAAGCCAGACCCACGGCAACTTTATGGTGGCAATTACAAAATAATAACGGTATATTTATATGACTGTGTCATTAAGTGATCAACTGTGACAGTTTTCCAGCCAGGCGCCACAGCAGCCACGCTTGCACTTAATGAGTCGACGTCTCACCTTTCTGCGTGACGATTGCACGAACTTGACACTACATTGTGAACGTGACGAACAGGGCGATTTATGTTGACACCGTTTTACAGTCACAACATGTTACGTGCCTTGGTCGCCTAACAAAATGACGTAATCGGCTACGACACAGCTGCGCATGCTCAAAGTCGGTGGAAGA
Source organism: Monoplex corrugatus (assembly GCA_030674185.1). NCBI lineage: Eukaryota > Metazoa > Mollusca > Gastropoda > Littorinimorpha > Ranellidae > Monoplex > Monoplex corrugatus. The sequence goes on along the minus strand of JAPXFY010000013.1, from coordinate 83,379,332 downwards.
TTGCGCCCATCATCGTCATCATCATCAGGTGCCTTGCCACATTTCGTTGGCTATCATGGCCTTCCATCTGTTTCTATCCCTTGTTGCCTCAAGCAACTCTTCCACCCTCCTTGTCTTCAGCCACTCTGCTAGTCCGTCCAGTATCTTCTCCCTGGGTCTACCTGGTGCTCTTTTGCGCCCATGGACAAATGTAAAAGGGTTTCCTTTTTTCAACTTGGAATTAAATGGGATTATAAACCCATACGACGCCACTCTGGTGGAAGCAGACGGCTTTATGGAGTAACCCTAACTCTAACCCTAACCAAAGCTTATGTGACTGACCTGTGCATGTGAAAAGAGGTTCTGTCAGGGTCAGGAACTGTAATAAATGTACTTGCGCAGTTGTCCTGGACAATTTCTCAGGCATCGTTTGCCGCAAGTTATGACTACAATCTGTGCAGTTGTCTCGCACCAACTTGGTCAAGGACTCTGATTCCTTGGAAGAGAGGTAGAGGATGCACTATGGGTGGGAATGGAATGACAAAATATCGTTATATGTCATTATCATCATAATCATCAAGTGCCCTGCCGCATGGCGTTCGCGATCATGGCCCTCCATATGTATCTATCCCTTGTTGCTGCAAGTACATCTTCCACCTTCTCTGTTCTCGTCAACCCCGCAAGTCCGTCCAAGATTTTCCCCTGGTGCTCTCTTTCTGTCCAGCTTTCCTGTTGTGACCAGGTGCTCTAATTCCCCCTTCCTCATAAAATGGCCAATAAACGTTGCCTGTCTTTTCCTAATCTTCCTTATGAGTGATCTACTTGTGTCTGTCTCCATCAAGACTGTCTCATTTGTTTTCTTTGCTATCCATGGAACTCAACGTTCTTGTTAGAAACCACAGTTCAGCTTCCTTGATTTTGTTCTGGCTTTGCTTGTTGACTGTCCACGCCTCATCCATGATCATTATGTAGCCTGTAATGTCAGTTTGCCTAAAATTAAAATGTTCAAAGTTCGAATCTAGTATAGATGAATTTGAGCATCAGACTGACATGCTGTCTGTCTGTCTTTCAGTCTGGTGTGTGTGTGTGTGTGTGTGTGTGTGTGTGTGTGTGTGTGTGTGTGCGCGCGCGCGCGTGTGTGTGTGTGTGTGTGTGTGTGTGTAACGTCATGGACTGATGTGGGAAACACGTTCATTACTATGATTTTGTTCATGTTTATATGAAGTCACAATAAATATGGGCCCCTATCATGTTATTAGCCTGGACTGTCAAACACATGCACTTAGTGAAATTCAATATGTTATTGCTATTGTTTAAACCCAGCCGATTGTGTAGAGCTATATCAGGGCTAGAACCACTTCAAACCATACAAAACTTCAACAGGAAAAAAAGTAAAGAAAATTAAGTACATATATCAATGCATTTGCGCACACAGTCCAAGGACATGCCCCTGGCGCCGACCACTCCGTCCAATTTATCGCACAAGGGATTTAAAAAAGACACCTGAATACAAATATAAGCGTATCTAAGGACACCCAAACATACACAAAAAGAGGCATAAATTACCTAAAACTGCTTCCGCATATCTCGCCTCCCTAGAGCCAAAAATGCACTCAATACATGTACCCAGTTATTAATCCTAAGAAAAAGTACGTAAGACTTTATCGAACACATACAGGTGAATGGACCAACAAGGCATAAAGTGATAGAAGGATATGACAGAAAGCAAAGGAACAAGGCAGAAACAAAGAGAGTGACAGAAAAAGAGGACATTTCTAGTATAGAATTTCCAGAAGGTGGGGATACTATTTGTACTGAAAGAGCCCCCGGCATCCCTATGGGGTGGGGGGGGGGGGGTATTCAATCTGGAAATGGCAGAGGCAGACAGACCGTATTCACATTTTAGATGAGTGATTCTGAATCCAAACTACACGAACTTAACTGTCACGATTTATTAGAATGGATATGTAGCCTCACTGATTTTGAAATCACAACGTATCAAGGAACGAAATCAATGCACAAACGCTGCATAACGCAACAGGTAGAGTGTTGTCTCTGTTGCTTGACAAATGTGTGTTTATGTATAAAGCTCGACCTGCAAACTGGATCATATACTTTGACCAGGTATTTCAACAGCTATTTCTCTCCACACTGGATCTGTTGCCTGGTGGAATTTGAACTCACAACCTTTCAGGCATCAGATCAATGGACACATCACTGCATCACACAACTGGCAGAGTACTAAAAGTATTGTTTGACAATTTTCTTTTCTGTGTATCAGGACCAGCAGTAAACTGGACCAAACAATATGAAACAAAATGTTATACTGCAAAGTATTTTTAGTTTTTATTATTTCTTATTTATTCATTTATTATGTATCTTCATTATTATCATTTGTCTATTTATTGTGATGATGCTGTTGTTGTTGTTGACTGAACTGAATATCCGGCCTGATGTTTTTTTCTAAATCATATTCCAGACATGCACAAACTACTGCACAATTAGCTAGTACATAGTATACTATGATTTAAAAAAGTGTGTCTTATGAACCCACAACCTTGAAAACAGGACCATATACACTTAAAGTATCTGAAGACATATCTTTCATTAGACTGCATTTGTTGTCTTTGCGTTTTTGAAATCACAGACTTGGAGGTGTCAGATCAACGAACAATCCATTGCACCACATAGCCAGTAGAATGCTATTAGTATGATTACAATGGTTCGATAGATTTGATAGAGGTGTGTTTTTTGTGCATCAAAACCAACCAGCAAATTGCACATCAGAAATAGCCGGCAGAATCGGCCAAGCCAAAACAGCATTCGGGAAGATGACAGGCATTCTTACCAACAAATGCCTATCAATTAACATCAGGAAGAGAGTTCTTGAATGTTATATAGAACCAATACTGTTGTACGGATGTGAGGCGTGGACAGTCAACAAACAAAGCCAGAACAAGATTGAGGCAGCCGAGATGTGGTTTCTAAGAAGAATGTTGAGAGTTCCATGGACAGCAAAGAAAACAAACGATACAGTCTTGATGGAGGCAGACACAAGTAGATCACTCATAAGGAAGATTAGGAAAAGACAGGCAACATTTATAGGCCATTTTATGAGGAAGTGGGATTTGGAGCACCTGGTCACAACGGGAAAGCTGGAGGGAGGGAGAGCACAGGGTAGACCCAGGGAGAAAATGCTGGACAGACCTGCAGAGTGGCTGGGGACGAGGAGGGTGGGGGAGATGCTGGGGGCAACGAGGGATAGAGATGGTTGGAAGTCCATGATCGCCAACGCCATGCGGCAGGGCACCTGATGATGATGATGAGTATGGTTTGACAAATTCAGTGTTCCGTAGGTAATCAACACCTGTCAAGGTACAACAAAAGCCTATTGTGACGAGCGCCTGTCGCAGGACGATGATGACTTGTGTCTATATGCAATTAAAGCAACAACGTATGATTATGATGTACTGGCGTGGTACAGGCTCAGTAGTGACATCTTTCCCGCCAGGCGCCACACCGCCACATGCACTTAGTCTCCCAAACGTCTCGTCTTTCTAATGGCGGCCACACGAGCCGAACGTGCATTGTGCAAATCACGGGACACGACCACTTGTGTTGACACCGTTTTACAAGCACAACATGGAACGTGTGCCTCCGCGTTTGGGGTGTAACCCAATCGAGGCAAGTGGGGGTGGAGTGGGGCTGAATGAGAGTGAGGTGACGAGGGAAGGGTGGGGGTGGGTGTTGAGAAATGGTCAAGCCCGTACAAGCTTGTTCTTTTTGAAAACTTGTAGACCGTTTGTGTGTCACTCTGACCTTGACATTGGGTCTCATCTTTTCATAGGTTTGCAGATATACCTATTTCTTCCAGGTAGCTTTCAAGCTGGCATCTGTCCAACATCAGTCCATGAACAGCACAATATCCTTCCTAATGACCTGAAAGGTTTCTAGACAGTCTGGTACTATCAAATTGATCCGTGTCTGTAAGTGATTATGTTGTTTCTACTTCATGGACATATGACTCAAATTTTGCAAAGATCCATAAAGAAATAATGAGAAATGGTTTCTCGCTGCTTACATGATTTAGATTTATACACCACTGAAATCAGATCATCCCCGTTCAAATAGAAATATTCACAAGGTTGTATATTAGTCGAGACTGACCCGAAACAGTTGAAAAAAAGTAGATGACTAAAAAAACATAAACATGAATTGTCTACTTGGGGGACAAGCTTAGAGTTTCCGCACTATACCAGCAAATAAAAAGTGTTGTTACCAACAAATTGCCTAGCAATTAGCATCAGGAAAAGAGTTCTTCAGAATTATATAGAACCAATATTGTTATACTGATGTGAATCATGGACAGTCAACACGCAAAGTCAGAACAAGATTGAAGCAGCTGAAATGTGGTTTCCAAGAATGTTAAGAGTTCCATCGACAGCAAATAAAACAAACGACGACACAGCCTCGAAGGAGGCAGACACAAAACGAACATCAGTGAATAAGATTAGAGAAAGACAAGCAACATTTATAGGAGATTTGGTGAGGTAAGAGAATTAGAGCACCTAGTCACAAAAGAAAAGATGGGGGAAGGAGAGCACCAGGTGGACCAAGGGAGAAAATATTGGATGGACTTGCAGAGTGGATGAGGACAGAGACAATACTTGCAGTGACAAAAGATATGTAGACGCGTATGGAGGGCCATGTTGTCAAAGACAGTGACAGATATTTCAATTAACCAGAGACATAAATGTAGAGATGGAGCAAACACGTTTTTCTTTTCTGACAAACATAATTTTGTCTCCAGTCTATCCAAATCATCATTTTTCATCAAAGTAATAATGCTAAATCATCCTTCCCTCCTACCTCACCTCCACTCTAAACACACACACACACACACACACACACACACACACACACACACACACACACACACACACACACACTAACACTAACACTAACACAACACACACACACACATCACACACATACACACACTAACACACACACACACACACTAACACACACACACACATCACACACATACATACACTAACACACACACACACATCACACACATACATACACTAACACACACACACACATCACACACATACATACACTAAACACACACACACACATACATACACTAACACACACACACACACATCACACACATACATACACTAACACACACACACACATACATACACAACACACAACATCACACACACACACATACATACACTAACACACACACACACACACACACACAACATACACAACACACACACACACACACACACATACATACACACACACACACACACACACACACACACACATACATACACAACACACAAACACACACACAACACACACACACACACACACACCCACACACACACACACACACCACACACAACACACACACACACCTCCCCCCACCTTTTTCCATAAAAAGGAACGAACAAGCCACCATTAGCGTTGGTTTGGGTCTTCCTAGTCTAGTGTGGCCTGGGACAATACGAACTGTGACTGGATACTATTGTGTGTGTGTGTGCGTGCGTGCGTGCGTGTGTGTGTGTGTGTGTGTGTGTGTGTGTGTGTGTATGTGTGTCTGTGTCTGTGTGTGTGTGTGTGTGTGTGTGTGTGTGTACACTCATTATTGCACCATGGTCCATTACGATGGTGGTCACCACCCACCACAATGCTTGCTGTCTGCTTTGACAACTTCCACAACCAGCCACTCTTCCCCTCCCCTCTTTTTTTCCACCTACGTTTTTCTTTGTTTTAGGTGGTGGGTAGGGGAGGTGGTTTGTTTCAGTGGGTGGGGGTTGTGGGTGGATGGGTGGGGAGAGGTGGCGTACACCTTTGTGTGTGTGTGTGTGTATGTGTTGTGTTTGCACTGGCAACTTCATTTTCCTGATGCAAACTGGTCAGTCGTTTAACCCTTTGACTCCCGCACCCTACCCATCAACTGCAAAAACTTAACCCTTTGATTCCCTCACCCTATCCACCAGCTTTGCTAGTTGTTGCATTGGTTGACATTGCAGGATGCTAGTGGACAGGATGTCGGAGTCAAAGGGTTAAATATAATCTTCCATTCTGTGTTTAACGTGGTGTTAACCCTAACATGGCCTTAGTGGTGGACTGTTACATGAAACTCGAATCGAACCGAATCCTATTTCTGTAGGGTTGGAGGTGGTTTGGTAAATTTTAATGAAATTAAAAATTAATTGAACTCGAGTTGACAAGTCTTTCATGCCATCCTGTACGAACATTTGCTGCAAACGAGCAAACATAAATGATCAGATTATAAACCAACAAAAACATCTCACACAATCAAACGTAGTGATTTGTACCATATTTCAGTCATACTGCATGTTTATTACGTTGATTATCATCTTTCTGCTTCTTTGTCCATCAATTACGAAAATCTCAGAGTAGAAAGTCTTTTGCATTTTTTTCAATATTGTCCCCGAAATCATAGGGTTTGATTTTCTGAGTGAAATTTGGGTTGAAGTTCTCAAGTAGAGCACACTGCCATAGTGCAAATTCACATCATTTTCTTCTGTGTGTATTTATTCTCCCATAATAGCAGACATTGAAAGAAGGATACAGGCAATGGAGATGAGATGCTTCCGCAAACTCCTTGGTATCTCGTACAAAGATCATATAACCAATAAGGAAGTGAAAACCCGAATTGAAAACGCCATCGGCCGTATGAAGACCTCCTGACTTCAGTGATAAGACGCAAACTGAGGTGGTACGGGCACGTCACACGATCATCTGGACTGGCAAAGATCGTCTTGCAGGGAACAGTTCAGGGAGGGAGACGAAGAGGCAGACAGAGAAAAAGATGGGAAGACAATATCAGAGAGTGGACTAGCCTTGAATGGAACATCATTCTGCGGAAAGCTGAGGATCGTGAGGAGTGGAGGAAGTTGGTTGCAAAATCTTCAGTGGTGCCCCAACGGTCAACTAGACTACGGACGTGAGATGATTGATGATGATGATGATGATATGATGATCTCCCTCCCCCCTACTGTAATGGATTTTCAGTGGGACTGTCATAGAGACAACTCTTTTGTTGTGGTGGGCTCTCTTTCAGGTATTACATCTGTGTCAACATTCAACACTGGTTTGTTGTTTCATCTAAAGGACAAGCAACCATATCGCCACTGAAAACCTTGTAAAAGAGGAGACGAATCTCTGAACTTGGAAATGCAGTTGGGACTGTTGGGTAACAAGAAATTCTGGAGATATCCAGACAGCGGCAGGTCCTCAGAGGAAAAACCGCCGCCAAGTAAATGTTTCAACCCTTAACTCCTGACATTCTATGGAATTAAATTTGGGATATCTCACTCTCTTGACAGATGCTCTTCATTCACACGGTTTTTTCTTTGTTTTTGTTTGTTTGGTTGTTTGTTTTGTGAAAAATGTTCCCTTTCTGATGGACGTGATAGTTAAGTGGTAAAGACATTGGTCTTTCAGTGGGAAGGTCTGGTTCAAATCTACTTGAGTACCATCTTGTGGATAAAGGATGCAGGCTCAACTTCATATGCTAACCCTATGGCAATTGAACCTCCTTTGTGTGTATAACCTCCTTTGTCTGTATAACCTCCTTTGTGTGTATAACCTTCTTTGTGTGTATAACCTTTTTAGTGTGTATAACCTCCTTTGTGTGTATAACCTTCTTTGTGTGTATAACCTCCTTTGTGTGTATAACCTCCTTTGTGTGTGTAACCTCCCTTGTGTGTATAACCTCCTTTGTGTGTATAACCTTTTTAGTGTGTATAACCTCCTTTGTGTGTATAACCTTTTTAGTGTGTATAACCTCCTTTGTGTGTATAACCTTTTTAGTGTGTATAACCTCCTTTGTGTGTATAACCTCCTTTGTGTGTGTATAACCTCCTTTGTGTGTATAGCCTCCTTTGTGTGTATAACCTTTTTAGTGTGTATAACCTCCTTTGTGTGTATAACCTTTTTAGTGTGTATAACATCCTTTGTGTGTATAACCTTCTTTGTGTGTATAACCTTTTTAGTGTGTATAACATCCTTTGTGTGTATAACCTTCTTTGTGTGTATAACCTTTTTAGTGTGAAACATCCTTTGTGTGTATAACCTTCTTTGTGTTAAACTTTTTAGTGTGTATAAACATCCTTTGTGTTAATAACCTTTTGTGTGTATAATACCTCCTTTGTGTGTATAACCTTTTTAGTGTGTATAACCTCCTTTGTGTGTATAACCTTTTTAGTGTGTATAACCACCTTTGTGTGTATAACCTCCTTTGTGTGTATAATCTCCTTTGTGTGTATAGCCTCCTTTTTAGTGTGTATAACCTCCTTTGTTGGTATACACACAGACAGATTATCAAATACTAAAGATCTCGTAAGCCTGTGTTTCATGTCTGTTTGTTGTAAAACAAAAGATGAATAAAAGAAAAAATTATGAAAAAAAATCCTGCAAGCCATGTCGATGTTCAGCGACCTATGGAAACATAAAAATCACCCAGGGCCCAGCATGCACACCCCTGCATACGGTGTATGACTGCCTAAGTGGCGGGGTGACAAACAGGCCAAACACGTAACATATCACGTGTATAATCGTGTGCACCTGAGTTGCAGCCCACCAACCGTTCAAAACTCCATTTCCCGCATTCAGTCCTGTTTTATTCTAGCCATTGACGGTTCATTCACAGACACGCAGACACGTATCTGAATCATCCCCTTTCTTTCCCAACACCCAGGGAAGGGACCAGGGCTCCCACGAACACTGTTTTCTACATTTCAAACACAAACACACGCAGACACGTTGACAGTTGGCGACAGGTTCTTGGCAACAATACCCTGTAGTTCAACAAGATACCACGCCTACAAGCCACAGACGAGGGTTACAAAAAAACTCCTGACGCAACTAGCTTTTTACTGAACTCGTCGACATGCCGTTATCCGATCCACCACGCGCAAGAAGTTTCAGCCAACAAAACATATAGGAAGAAAAGACTAGACCTTTCAATGACCGTCCAACACTGGTGGTATTTTTTTCCTCTCCTAACAGGGGTCCTGCCTGGCTTCTCAGACCTCAGCGTATTATGCCAGAGGTAAAGCGCTGTGTCGCCATGGGTAGAGTCCTCCTGGCTCGGGTGTGAAAAATGAGACTAGTTGTCAAACAGGGACGTAGATTTTGTCATTGTGGCTGGGAGGACGCTTGTATTCATAGGGCCAGACACTTGTACGGCCCCTCCTCACACATTGTGTCTGTGTTAACACAGGGGGGCACGTCGGAAATCACGCGGCAACCGGATACCGCAGACAGTCATTACAAATAAATTCTGACTTTTTATCGATTGAATGCAGTATTTTCCTGTCTGTGGATATTGATGTCTGGTGGATTGACACCGATGTTGACTTTTTAACTCTGTGGACTGACTGAAAATGTGCTGGACAAAGAGTTTTATGTGACTTGCTGATAATACTTCTGATCTGATATCGGCACACACACAGACACACACACACACACAGATACAGACACACACACACATACACATACATACACACACACACAGATACAGACACACACACACACACAGACACATACACACACACACAGATACAGACACACACACACATACACATACATACACACACATACTTACACACACACATTCTATGCACAGTCATGAAGTGCATAAAATTAACATACATACATACATACATACATACACATACATACATGCATACACACACATACATACATACATACATACATACATACATACATACATACACACACATACATACATACATACATACATACCTACAGACAGACATACATACATACATACATACCTACAGACAGACATACATACATACATACATACCTACAGACAGACATACATACATACATACATACCTACAGACAGACAGACATACATACATACATACCTACAGACAGACAGACATACATACATACATACACACAGACAGACAGACATAC
>JAPXFY010000013.1:83361848-83364348 GCA_030674185.1 Monoplex corrugatus | reverse complement strand
ACACACACACACACACACACACACACACACACACACACACACACACACACACTCACCACACAACACACACACACACACACACTCACACACACACCACACACACACACACACACACACACACAATATATATATATATATATATATATATATATATAACATCTAACACACTATAATAATAATACTAGCCTTCATCCTGCCTGACTCGATGAATCTACTTCAAAATATGCAAAATGGAGTAAGGACCCCAGAATGGCACAAAGCAAAATTGGTTACATCTATCCATTTATCCATCGGTTTCTCTGTCCGGCTCTCCCCAGAGTTTCTTAGTACCAAATACATCTTCATGAAAAGGTGTTGGAAATGGATTGGGCACACAACCCACAGAGAGCAAGATAACATCACCTGGACTGCCCTTCACTGGACACCACAAGGAAGACAAAAGAGAGGAAGATCCAGGAACACCTGGCCACGAATAATCAAAGGCCTAAATCACACCTGGAGTACCATACTGAGGCTGACCCAAAACGAGGCAGAATGGAGGATCTTCATTGCTGTCCTGAGGTTTAATGGGCAGGAAGTAAGCAGAGGCTGAATGGTTAGGTCACCTCATGAGGCTTCCAAGTTGAACAGTCAGCAAAGTTCAATTTTAAATTTAAATTTCAATTTCTAAAGATGACGAATCTACAGTCGGAATGAATTCCATATGCACTAACGTCTCAGGTGCCATGTGCTGGAAAATATCCAAAATGACAACGGCACAAGCCTTAAGCCTGCACATAAATCCATGAGCTGGCCAGGTCCTATAGTCCTACCTAGACAGTGCCATAATCCTTACGGTCGTAGGGAAGTGAGGTGGCAGAGACCTTAACTTTTCCCGGGGTCAGCACCACGATGCAGCGTCTATCCCCCTCTCTTCGCTTCAAATTCATATTCATACTCACATTTATTTTTACCAAAACTTCAGAGAGGCAAGGAGGCTATTGGTTTTCAAAGGGTGGGACCTGGGAAATCAACCTATCTCTCTAATGTTTTATACCAAGGCAGCCGGGCAATGCCCTGCTTTTCACGATTTTCAATTGCCGTGGGATCTTTAGCGTCGCACCAGAAGGCATCAGGGTCCACTCGTTTTTCGTCCCCTTCCAAGGGACTTGACATTCAGTTCGATTTTCCGGACGAACTGAGCAGAAAATTCGAGGCCTTACGGGGAGCGAACCCTGGAACCTCGATTTAGTTATTGGCAGACGAACGAACGTCTGAACCATTCTGCCCGTCTGCAGCCAGCATACAAAGATTATAACACGAAATGGCATGGATCCAAAGGAAGGGGGTGTCCTAGGAAAAGATGGATAGAAAATGTGAAAGAAACAACTGAAAAGACCAACCAAACTAAAGAGACGCTACCCATCTGGTCCACGTACTTAACGACACAAGAGACTGATAGAGTAAACGAAAGATGTAAGCAATATTTCATCCTTAGTCTATGGGTAGTTGGGTGGCATTTGGGTATTAAAGATAATATCACAAATTCTCCAGGAAAACTATGTGCCTGGTGGTGACCTCACCTTATGTTTGTATCAGTGATCTTATTTCTTAGTATCAAACATAGGTACACGTTCTGTCTATTGACAAGCAAACTATACGTTTCTTTTGTTCAGTTGCCTAGGTTACTTTGTCTAAGTTTTATTTTATTTCTTATTTTATTTTGTTTTCTTTTATTGGTTATTTCATTTTATTTTATTTTGTTTTTTTTATTTTATTCTTTATTTTATTTATTTTATTTTATTTTATTTTATTTCATTTTATTTTATTTTATTTCATTATATCTTATTTTATTTTATTTTATTGTAATTTATCTCATTTTATTTCTTATTCCGTTTTGTTTTATTTTATTTTTTATTCCTTGTTTATTTTCTAGTTCCGTATTTCACTTTGTCTTATTTCATTTCATTTCTTATTTTATTTTATTCTATTTTATTATGTTTCATTCTATTATATTTCATTTCGTTTTGTTATTTTATATATTTATTTTATTTTATTTTATTTCATTTTACTTTATTTCATTTCATTTTATTTTATTTTTTTTATTTTTTTTTTTTTTTATATTTTTTTAAATTTTGTTATGTTATGTTATGTTATGTTATGTTATGTTATGTTATGTTATGTTATTTCATTTTATTTTATTTTATTCTATTTCATTTTATATTTTATTTCATTTTGTTTTATTTTATTTTATTTCATTTTATTGGAGAAGTAGCATAATCGTTGTGAGAAAACAAACCAAACAAAAATCCAGTAAAATACAATTTTTTTCCCCAATTTCAATGTAAGATGAGAAAGGGAAAATAGTCATAACCTTTGTAAAAGCAACTTGGCAGAGGACAGAATTTTAAACGGAGGAGAAGAGAAGATGAAATAGAACTGAACCTCAGAATTCAAACATTAACGAAACAAAACCACACAGCATCACTTTTGAGATCATAGAAAGGGAGAAGTAGAAGAC
>JAPXFY010000013.1:83351848-83356848 GCA_030674185.1 Monoplex corrugatus | reverse complement strand
GACACACACAGACAGAGAAAGAGACATTCACACACATCATCCACACACACACACACACACACACACACACACAGACAGACACAGAGAGAGAGAGAGAGAGAGAGAGAGAGAGCGACAGATACACAGAGACAGACAGACAGACAGACAGATAGACAGACAGACAGACAGACAAACTCTCATACAGAGAGACACACAGATAGAGACAGTCAGAGAGAGAGAGAGGGGGGGGAGAGAGACAGAGACATAGACAGGGAGACAGAGAGACAGAAAGACAGAGACAGCCACAGAGACAGACAGAGAGAGCTTTTGATCACAGGAAACCTAACTCTGCACTCCAGTAACTCTGCACTCCATTAACTCTGCACTCCAGTAACTCTACACTCCAGTAACTCTGCACTCCAGTAACTCTGCACTCCAGTAACTCTGCACTCCAGTAACTCTGCACTCCAGTAACTCTGCACTCCAGTAACTCTGCACTCCAGTACCCCTGCACTCCAGTGCCCCCTCCAGCCAAACGTTTACACAAGACTATTAACCAACAGCCGTAGATGAAAGACAGGATCCCTAAGTCATCACCCTGAGCCTTCCTTACTAACGGCCCTAACCAGCCAATTGTCTGACAGACACCAGCTAACGCCCATCAGCTCTCATCTAAAGTCGTCCTCAAGCTTACCTCCACAACGAAGTCCACATGGACCAGGGCTGACTGGACAAACTAGAGGACAGAGAGAGAGAGAGCAGACGATCCCAAGCAGACGAGGGTGGACACTGGTGATAAACTGTCCATGTCTGCTGTTGCTGAAATGGATCTGTAGAACTACACCAAATTACAGAGAGAGAGACTGAGAGAAGAGAGAGAGAGAGAGAAGAGAGAGAGAGAGAGAGAGAAAGATAGAGACAAGCAGACAGACAGAGACAGACAGATAATAAGAAGAGAGACAGACAGACAAGAGAGAGAGACAGACAGACAAAGACAGACAGCCTCAATGAGAGTCAGAGAGACAGAGAGATAAGACAGACAGACGGACATACAGAGACAGCCAGCCACAGGAAGGGAGAAGAGAGAGAGAGACAGACAGACAGACAGACACAGACAAATAGAGAGAGAGAGACAGACACAGACAGCCACAATGAAGAGAGAGAAAGAGAGAGAGAGAGAGAGAGACAGTCAGACAGCTACAGAGACAGAGAAAGAGACAAACAGACACACAATATACAGACAGACAGATGGAGAGACAGACAGACACAGACAGACAGCCACAGAGAGAGAGAGAGACAGACAGACAGAGAGACAGAGACAGACAGCCGCAGAGAGAGACAGACAGATGGATAGAGAGAGACAGAGACAGACAGCCACAGAGACAGAGACAGAGATAGACAGACAGAGCTCTTGATCAGACAGAGCTCTTGATCACTGTAAACTAACTCTGCACTCCAGTAACTCTGCACTCCAATAATCTTGCACTCCACTGACTCTGCACTCCACTAACTCTGCACTCCAGTAACTCTGCACTTCAGTGCCCCCTCCAGCCAAACGTTTACACAAGACTATTAACCAACAGCCGTAGATGAAAGACAGGATCCCTAAGTCATCACCCTGAGCCTTCCTTACTAACAGCCCTAACCAGCCAATTGTCTGATAGACACCAGCTAACGCCCATCAGCTCTCATCTAAAGCCCTCCTCAAACTTACCTCCACAATGAAGTCCACATGGACCAGGGCTGACTGACAATCTAGAGGAGAGAGAGAGGGCAGACGATCCCAAACAGACGAGGGTGGACACAGCTGAGCAGTACAATAATTCGCAGAACTCGCAGACGGACAGAGCACCCAGGCGCCGTCCAGTACTAACATTTACGCAGACAGTCTGGTCCGCTCGTCTGTCTATATACCCCGCAAATGCATCATAATTGAGATGGGCGGGTTTGGTTTTGATGCGGGAACTACACAAGCCGAAGATTTCATTTACTGCAGAAGTAAATTCTTTAGACTTTACCATACTCCTAGCGGCAGATGCATCATAATTTGTATAGCTCTGATTCTGATGTTAACTGTACATCAAGGAGTTCGTTCCTGTTCTGCTGCGGAGTTTTTCAGGTTTTCAAGCCGTGGTCACGCTGCCCTATCACAGAATAGTCTTTATTCTTGTCATGCACTTTGGAAGTGGAAATCATTGTTGTACAATGAAAACCAGCGCGTAAGGTTTGGCGCAGGCTCAGGGAAGGTGGCAAGTCTTTTTTTTTTAAACTTGTTTTTATTCATTTTTTAAATATATAGCTTTTACAAACATCTTGAAATGTACACGATGCATAATCAACAGATCTAACAAAATGTAGAAAGAAAAAAGCATTCATTGTAATATGTATATATGCATAAATACATATACATATCCGTACACAGAAAACATACATATATATACATATACATATGTATACAGACATACATATACATATGCATACACACATCTGCATATACACCCTTACATATACATACATACATACACATACATACACCCATATATATACATATACAATCACAAACATTATACATATATGCATACACATACAAACACACACGTACACACATAGACATATACATACACAAACACATATACACATATATACACACATATACATATACATACATAATACATACACATACATGTACATCCATATGTCTAACTAAAGCATATGAAGAGATGTAGATAAATTCGCATTTTAAGAAGAAAATTACGCGAATGTATATATGAAACAATAGGGGAAAAAATCACACAACACACACACACACACACACACACACACACACACACACACACACACACACACACACACACACACACAAACACACACACACACACACACACACACATAACACACACACACACACACACACACACACACACACACATACACACACACACACACACACACACACACACACACACAAACACACACACACACACATACACACACACACACACACACACACACACACACACACACAAACACACACACACACACACACACACACATACACACACACACACACACACACACACACACACACACACACACATAATCAAGTAAACAAAAAACAAATAATTGAAGGTGGCAAATCTGGGTGAGAGCGTATATGGGATTGTGCGGGTGTTAAGAACCCATCTTAAAAAAAAAAATTCCAAACTCTAAATGAAAATAATGGTGCGCTTGTCGCTGTCAGTTTGCGACTTCGTTTTTGTCTTTTTACTGGACTTAGGGCAGTCACGGAAATGATGCAGCTACAGAGCCAGATATACACATAATAGAATCAGAACGGATGCTGAATACAACAAAACAAGACAAGACAACACAAGACAAGAAAAGACAAAACTGCTCGAACCACATTTGGAAACGTGACTACTTTTTTATTTGTTTGTTTGTTTGTTTGTTTGTTTTGTTTTGTTTTTTGTGCTTGTGTGTGTGTGCTAAGTGTTGTGCGTTATTCCTTGTTGTCCTTTGCATACGTTTGACAAATAATTGGACCTGTCTTGTTTTGCTATATCAAATACGCGTTCTGGTTCTATTTTTTAGTTTTTCAGGTTCATAAGACAAGACAAGACAAGACACGACAAGACAAGACAAGGCAAGGCAAGGCAAGACAAGACAAGGTAAGACAAGACAAGACAAGGTAAACAAGACAAGACAAGGTAAGACAAGACAAGGTAAGACAAGACAAGACAAGACAAGACAGTCGCAGTCATGATTTGTTTTCGGAACTTTGGACTCCGTTTTTGAACACTGGATGTGGCCAGCTGTTCTTCTTTCTTTCATCGATATACATCCACCATTCATGTGTGTCGCAAGTGAAAAAACATGACGGTGATCGGGGAACTGGAAGATCTGTAGCAGAGAAATGCTGTGTGAAGTCACTGACCTCTCACGTCGGATCCAGGTCTTCCTTGGTTTGTTTCTCGTTCTCTAGTTGTAATTAATCCCCCCCCCCCCCCCCAAAAAAAAAATGCGACCGTCTGCGTTCTAGCAAACAGGAACCAGAAAAAAAATGTACGTGAAACCAGTCGCCGTGGTGTAGTGGTTAAAACGCAACGGACTTCCGACTGGAAGGTTGCGGGTTCGAATCCCCATCAGTACCTTTAAAAAATCATTGTGGGATTTTTCGGCCCTAACCGGCTCCTACCCAGAGTTGGGCGTGCTATGGGCTCATTGGGAAGACTGGGACCACACAGTCCAGTCTCATCCACTTCGCAGATGCGTCATTGAGGGTGTTGCTCAAATCTTCTGACCAGCACCGCAGGTGTCTGTATCTCCCCGGGCCTGGTTGACACCAGGATATATTATGATAGTAAGCGTAGAGTACAGCCCTGTCACGCAGTCTCAATCCTTGATAGAACTCCATGGCATCATGACTATCATCCTCATCGACATTATCATCATCGCATTGTAAAAACTGCGTCAGCTTCTGCGGCCATTCAGGTGCCGCAGAAAATGGGACGGAAATTTTTTTTTAAAAAAGAAAAAAAAAAAAAGGTGAGCGAAAAGATAATCTTCCTGGGTGCGATGATCCTTAAAAAATGTACGTGAAAATAGAACCAGAACACGTATTTAATACAACCAGACAAGCAAGACAGGCGTAAATTTTCGGTCAACTGGCCTTTGTCAAGCCTAAGGCCATATATTTCATTTCAGCCTATTTCTCCTACTGTACGAAGCAGCAGGGATGTTTGGGTCTTTTTCTCGTAATTGTTGTATTTGTTGTTTGTTCTTTTGTGATCTTACGTTTTCTTCTTGTTCTTGTTGTTCTTCTTGTTGTTCTTCTTCTTGTTGTTCTTGTACTTGTTCTTCTTGTACTTGTTCTTCTTGTACTTGTTCTTCTTGTACTTGTTCTTCTTGTACTTGTTCTTCTTGTACTTGTTCTTCTTGTACTTGTTCTTCTTGTACTTGTTCTTCTTGTACTTGTGCTTCTTGTACTTGTTCTTGTTCTTGTTCTTGTTCTTCTTGTTCTT
>JAPXFY010000013.1:83344348-83346848 GCA_030674185.1 Monoplex corrugatus | reverse complement strand
GCTGTGTTGGATTTGAGAAGTTCTATACAACATGGGAGATAATTCTCAAGAGTTGTGTCCTTTGATTATATTATAAAAATTCTCCCTGCTTCCCTCTTATTTCTTTTATTTTCTGGTTAGCATTATCCACTAGGCTGAGAATAGAGTTCAGGGAGTGAAGGGTTAATTTCCTTCTTTTGTTCGTCGCCAGGTGCTCTTGAGTCTGCCTCTCTCGCGTCTTCCTTCAGGTGTCTAATGAAGGGCAGTCTGGGTGATGTCGCCATGCTCTTACTCAGATGATGTCCCCAAACCATCTCCATCGTTCTTCCATGATGTAGTGCCCATACTGTCTTGACTGCATTGGGAAGTACTCGTTGGTTGGAGATGGTGTTGGGCCAGAAGATTCGCATGATTCTTTGGAGGTTCTTAAAGTGTAAGGTTGATAGTTTTGTTAGTTTCTGTCATCCTTCAGCATTTTGAGCCGTGAAGTATGTTACAAAGGATACAACCCTGGTACAGTATTAGGTTTATTAAAAGCACGGGCAACAAGTAACGCATCGTCATAACAAAAACCTCCGCTTCTGCTTTTCTCTCTGTCTCTGTCTCTGTGTCTGTGTCTCTCTCTGTGTCTCTCTCAGTGTCTCTGTCTCTCTGTCTGTCTCTCTGTCTGTCTCTGTCTGGTTGTCTGGCTGTCTGTCTGTCTCTCTGTCTGTCCGTCCGTCTGTCTGTCTCTCTCTGTCCTCTGTCTCTGTCTGTCTGTCTCTCTCTCCTTTCTCTCTCTCTCTCTCTCTCTCTCTCTCTCTCTCTCTCTCTGTGTGTGCGTGTGCGTGCGTGTGCGTGCGTGTGTGTATGTGTTTGTATGTGTGTGTATGTGTGTGTGTGTGTGTGCGTGCGCGCGCGCGCGCGTGCGTGTGTGTGCGTGTATGTTAGCTTTGTGTTGTTTTAATACAATTCTTATACATTTCTTATCTCATCAGCTAGTCTACAAACAATATCAATGCTTTGATGTTTATCAAAAAGATCGAGAAATTAATTGTTCAAGTAATTTTCATGGGAAGGTTTTTTGCCTCATCTGCCGCCCTTCTCCCTCTCGTTGTTCTGATATGTTCCAGAAATGTCCTGAAGATGCTCTAGATGCGTTATGTAACTGTTTCAGGAATCCTTAATGTGTACTGCGTTATTCCAGGATTGTTGCGGGAATATCCCAGTGGTGTTCTAGAGGAATGTTCTAAGTGTGGCGAGGGTGTGTTTTAATGTGTTTCAGGAATTTTCTACTGGTTTTCTAGGATGTTCTAACAGTACTCTGGATGGTTTATCAGGGGGGGGGGGGGGGGGGGGTTTCTAGTGGTGTTCTAGGTTTATTCTTGGGGATTCAAAGAGTGTTCTAGAAGTGTGTTCCAGATCCCTAAAGAACTCCACGACACCACTGGAACGCCCTGGACTACTTCCCTTGAAACAGCCCAGATAATCTTGAGTAGTATAGACGTGGACATGCCGACTCAAATGACCGGTGACATATAGAATCCTCATTGAAAGGGAAGGTGACTCATAGACACAGTGACATATGAAGTCCTCATCGTTATTGTTATTTTGCGAAAAGCCCAGCCGACTGCGTAGGGTCATATCAGGGCTATGATTGTTTCAAAACATGCACTATACTTAAACAGGACAACAACAAAAATAAGTACACATATCATTAAGGATACTTGAAACATTTGCTTACATAATGTAAGGAGATGCCCCTGTTGTTGACCACTCCATCCAATTTATCGCACTGGGGATTTAAAAAAACATATCTGAATACAAAAACATATCTGAATACAAATTTAACCATAACTAAGGACACTAAAACATATATAAAAACGGGCATAAATTACCTAAAATTGCTCCGGCATATCTCATTTCCCTAGAGCCAAAAATGCACTTAATACATGCACCCAATTATCAGTCCTAAGAGAAAGTACGTAAGACTTTATCGACGACATACAGGTGAATGGACCAGCAAGGCAGGAAATGATAGGAAGAAATAACAGAAAGCAAAGAAACGAGTCAGAAACAAAGAGAATGACAGAAAAGAGGAAATTTCTAGCTCAGAATTTCCAGAAGGTGGGGGACACTATTTATACTGAAAAAGCCCCCGGCATCCCCATTGGGGGGGGGGGGGGTCTTCATCGAGGTGAAAAGGGCGACATACACACACGATGACATTTAGAAATGACACTGGAATGGGAGATATATTACAAATTTCCAGCATTAAATGGGCTAACTATACAATGTGGTTTTCATCAGACGGCAGATGCACATCAGAAATAGCCGGCAGAATCGGCCAAGCCAAAACAGCATTCAAGAAGATGGCAAGCATTCTTACCAACAAATGCCTATCAGTTAACATCAGAAAGAGTCCTTGAATGTTATATAGAACCAATACTGTTGTACGGATGCGAGGCGTGGACAGTCAGCAAGCAAAGCCAGAGCAGGATCGAGACAGCCGAGATGTGGTTTCTCAGAAGAATGTTGAGAG
>JAPXFY010000013.1:83294348-83339348 GCA_030674185.1 Monoplex corrugatus | reverse complement strand
TTGTTGGTTGGTTGGTTGGGGTTGGCTGGTTGGTTGGTTGGTTGGTTAGTTGATTGGTTGGTTTGTTGGGTGGTTGGTTTGTTGGTTGGTTGGTTGGTTGGTTGGTTGGTTGGTTGGTTGGTTGGTTGGTTGGTTGGTTGGTTGGTTGGTTGGTTGGTTGGTTGGTTGGTAGGTCGGTCGGTCGGCTGGCTGGCCAGTTGGTTGGTTGGTCGGTTGGTTAGTTGCTTGCTTGCTTGGTTAGTTGGTTGGTTGGTTGGCTGGTTGGTTGGTTGGTTGGTCGGTTGGTTGGTTGGTTGGTTGGTTGGTTGGTTGGTCAGTTGGCTGGTAAGCGGTTGGTTGGTTAGATGACTGGTTAGTTGGTTGGTTGGTTGGTTGGTTCATTTTTTGGTTAGATGGCTGGTAAGTTGATTGATTGGTTGGTTGGTTAGATGGCTGGTAAGTTAATTGATTGGTTGGTTGGTTTAATGGCTGGTTAGTTGGTTGGTCGGTTGATTGGTTGGGTGGGTGGTTGGTTGGTTGGTTCTTAGGTTGGTTGGTTGGTTGGTTGGTTGATTGATTGGTTGGTTGGTTGGTTGATTGATTGATTGGTCAGTTGGTTGGCTGGTTGGTTGGTTGGTTGGTCGGCTGGCTGGCCAGTTGGTTGGTTGGTTGGTTGGTTGGTTGGTCGGTTGGTTGGTTGGTTGGTTGGTTGGTTGGTTGGTTGGTTGGTTGGTTGGTTGGTTGGGTGGTTGTTGGTTGTTGGTTGGTTGGTTGGTTGGTTGGTTATTGCTCGGTTGGTTGGCTGGTTGGTTGGTCGGTTGGTTGGTTGGTTGGTCAGCTGGCTGGTAAGTTGGTTGGTTGGTTAGATGACTGGTTAGTTTTTTGGTTGGTTGGTTGGTTGGTTGGTTGGTTGGTTGGTTGGTTGGTTGGTTGGTTGGTTGGTCGGTCGGTTGTTTGGCTGGTTGGTTGGTTGGTTGGTTGGTTGGTTGGTTAGTTGGTTGGTTGGTTGGTTGGTTGGCTGGTTGGTTGGCTGGTTGGTTGGTTGGTTGGTTACCTGTTTGGTTGATTGACTGATTGATTGGTGTGCGTTTGTTGAAGAGTGTGGAAATGACGAGGTGAGAAGAGGAAAGACTTATCTACATGTATGTCAATCTTTCCACTCCCTTTCCCTCACCCAATCCCTTTCCACCATAACTGTCTTTCTGTCTGCCTGTCTGTCTGTCCATCTGTCTTTCTGTCAATGTCCCTGTCTGTCTGTCTGTTTGTCTCTCTCTCTCCCTCTCTCTCTCTTTCTCTCTCCCTCTCTCTCTCTCTCTCCCTCTCTCTCTCGCTCTCTCTCCTCTCTCTCTCTCTCCTTCTCTCTCTCTCTCCCTCTCTCTCTCTCCTCCTCTCTCTCTCTCCCTCTCTCTCTCTCCCTCCCTCTCTCTCTCCCTCTCTCTCTCCCCTCTCTCTCTCTCTCTCTCTCTCCGTATGCAGGTATTGACAGCGTCCAGAGGAGGTACGGAATGAATCCTGTTTTTCGTTTATTTCTTCGTTTATTTGGCAGATTGGTTGCTTTTAGCTGTTGATGATCGTCTTTGTTTTGCCTTGTTGTATTTCTATTTTTTCTTTGTTTTTGTTATTGGTGGTTTGTTGGCATTTTTGTTTGTATTTTTTTTTCTTTTTTCCGGGATGGGTGAGTGGGGGTGGGGGTGGGGAAGGAAAGGTATTTTGTTGTTCTTTTTTTTAAAAAAAATTTTGGGGGGGGGGAGGGAGGTGGAGGATGTTTGTTTTTCAGGCACGGCTGACGAATTATACAGCGGAAATGTAAAGCTGTTTGGAATGGCACAATCTACAAGAAGTGATAATATTAAGGAAATACGACCGCTCGCGATGAAAACGTTGTACTTTTTGTATCAAATGTACTGCTCCCCATCCCCACCCACGTTTTTGCATATTTTATTTATCTATTTATTTTTATTTATTTATTTATTTATTTATTCGTATGTTTATTTGTTTGTTTGTTTATGTGTACATTAAACGACTCAGAACTGCGCATACCTTACATGACTGTGACTGTGTGTGTGTATGTGTGTTTGTGTGTGTGTGTGTGTGTGTGTGTGTGTGTGTGTGTGTGTGTGTGTGTGTGTGTGTGTGTGTGTGTGTATGTGTGTGTGTGAGGGTGTGTGTGTATGTGTGTGTGTGTGTGTTTGTGTGTGTGTGTGTGTGCATATATACGTGTGTGTGTATGTGTGTTTATGTGTGTGTGTGTGTATTTGTGCGTGTGTGTGTGTTTGTTAATGTGAATGTGTATATATTTGTGCGTGTGTGTGTGTTGTTAATGTGAATGTGTGTGTGTGTGTGTGTGTGTGTGTGTGTGTGTGTATGTGTGGTGTGTGTGTGTGTGTGTGTGTGTGTGTGTGTGTGTGTGTGTGTGTGTGTGCATTTGAGTTTCAGGATGTTATCACAGAGAAATGTACCGCTACTAGTCATGTTCATGTCACTCTATATGCGGATGAAAATGCTAAGGCACTTACTTGTTGCCTCTCCTACCTCTAGCTCTGCAATGTTCCAAATTATGCATTTAAAGAAAAGAAGAATACGAACGCGTATTTAATACAACAAGACAAGACAGGCGCAAATTTTCGGCCAACTGGCCTTTGTCAAGCGTAAGATTACAAACAAACAAACTCCAGATACAAAAATTATGAGAAAAAGACTTAACCTTCCCTGCTGCTGTGTCCAATGTGAGAAAAGGAATTCCTTTTCGTGTTTGTTTGTTTGTTTGTTTGTAATCTTACGCTTGACAAAGGCCAGTTGGTCGAAAATTTGCGCCTGTCTTGTCTTGTTGTATTAAATACGCGTTCGTATTCTTCTTTCGTATTTTTTTCTGGTTCCTGTTTGCTTGAACGCGGGCAGTCACACTTTTTTTGGATTTTGATTATGCATTTAAAGTTAAAATGAAGTCTTATTTTAATTAAGTAGAAGCAATTTTGTGTCACATCGATAACAGAGAAATTGTAGGTATGGCTAGACAGTCATTTTATTTTATTTTATTTCTTTTTTTTTTTTTTTTTTTTTTTTGAAGCCTCACAATCAAAGAGAACAAATCTCAAACGGACCTCCAGTCAAAGGTAGACAATTTGTGCACCAAATGAGACAACGTTGCTGCCCGCTGCGGGCCGTGTGCACAAGTGGCGACACGCGACCGTGCCGTGTGCACAGGACCTTGTCAGGCAAGGTCGGCACGTGCTGACATCCGCGCGACTTGAACCGGTGTGTGGTGCAGTGGGTAAGGCACTGACCTGCAGCCTGTTCTTGCAGGTGTGCTGGTTGCAATGGTTTTGTTTGTGTGTGTGTGTGTTCGTGTGTGGTGTGTGTGTGTGTGTGTGTGTGTGTGTGTTCGTGTATGTGTGTGTGTGTGTGTGTGTTGTGTGTTCGTGTGTGTGCGTTCGTGTGTGTGTTCGTGTGTGTGTGTTCTTGTGTGTGTGTGTGTTTGTGTGTGTTTGTGTGTGTGTGTGTGCGTGTGTGTGTTCGTGTGTGTTTGTGAGTGTGTGTGTGTTTGTGTGAGTATGTGTGTGTGAGTATGCGTGCGTGTATATATGTGTGTGTATGCGTGCGTGCGTGTGCGTGTATATGTGAGTGTGTACAGGCATGCATGTAAGTGTGTGCATGCGTGTGTGTGCATGCGTGTGTGCGCGTGCGTGCGTGGGCGCGTGCATGTGTTCTGAGCAATGGCGTCTCAATTGCATACAAGCTCGTTGTATGGCCTACACTACGCAGTCTTGATGTTGCTGCAAAGTTTGCACAGTCCCTCATAGGTGGGTGTGCATTTGTGATATTCTCCTGCTTCCATATATCCACCGAACACTGACACGACTCACACATTGTAATACGCGCTCATTTGATGTTCCACATGTGTATTCATGAGAAATTTCATCAGAAATAGCCGTCAGAATCGGCCAAGCCAAAACAGCATTCGGGAATATGACAGGCATTCTTACCAACAAATGCCTATGAATTAACACCAGAAAGAGAGTTCTTGAATGTTATATAGAACCAATACTGTTATACGGATGTGAGGCGTGGACAGTCAACAAACAAAGCCAGAACAAGATTGAGGCAGCCGAGATTGGTTTCTAAGAAGAATGTTGAGAGTTCCATGGACAGCAAAGAAAACAAATGAGACAGTCTTGACGGAGGCAGACACAAGTAGATCACTCATAAGGAAGATTAGGAAAAGACAGGCAACATTTAGAGGCCATTTTATGAGGAAGGGGGATTTGGAGCACCTGGTCACAACGGGAAAGCTGGAGGAAAAGAGAGCACCGGGTAGACCCAGGGAGAGAATGCTGGACGGACTTGCAGAGTGGCTGGGACGAGGAGGGTGGGAGAGATGCTAGGGGCAACTAGAGATAGAGACAGATGGAAGTCCATGATCGCCAACGCCATGCGGCAGGGCACCTGATGATGATGATGATTCATGAATATATAAGTTACGTGTAGTGTAATGTAGACCCTCTCTGGGTGAGGACTGGATACAAAAAAAAAACCCCATACATTTTGCATATTTCATACCCTCGGAAATGAAATATGTTGTTGTTGTTGTTGTTGTGTGTTGCTGTTGCTGTTGCTGTTGTTGTTGTTGTTGTTGTTGTTGTGTTGTTCACACGAGGGATGTTTAGGCTCTAGCTTGTCTGAACATGTGGTACACTGGGAGATGGATAAACAATATATATCAACCTTTGCCCACCAAGGTGGTATCCATAATGGTTTTAACAATTGTGACATGGTTCTTGGTAGTTGTTGCTACTTTGCATGGTTGTATTATGAAATTTGAATACTGGTGGTTGGTGAAAAGGACATGGAATGTACTCGTTTACGACTTTTGCATAGTTCACACATGCACACACACACACACGCTCGCACGTAGGTGCAAGCCCCCCCCCCCCCCCCACACACACACACATACAGACACAGCACATGTACATACATATACACACACACACACACAGCACACGCGTACAAACACACACACACCCAACATACACACACACGCACGCACACACACACACACATAGAATACGCGTACAAACAACACACACACACACACACACACACACACACACACACACACACACACACACACACACACACACACAAACCGGACAAAACGCCTACCTGTTTCGAACTTGAGGTCTTCTACAGAAAACACTAAAGGGAAAAAAAGGGAGAAGAAGAAGAAAAAGAAGAAGAAAAGAAATGTAAACTCGTTGGTGTTTTATTCCTTTTTGTGTTTGTATGAACTATGTTCTTCAATTCCTGAGATGAACACAGTACATTTCTTTTCATCAATTATTTCCCATCTCATCTGCTTCTTATTATTATTCTTGGCGTACGCTGCTACACAATCATCTGAGTCCGGGCGATGAATGCAGCCGTCTTTTCCAGCTCCTGTCTGCAGCCATGGAGTTTGGTTGTCAGCGGAGTGTCTGTCGGCCATACGTTCCTGTCTTGCCACCTGGTGAAAGGGGACATCTTTGGAGCCATTGATACTTTTCTTGACCAAACAATAATGTTCACGTCACTCTGACAATGTTAATTTTGATACAAAAATCATTACAGAAAATCCGTATTTTGTTCTTCTTAATGTCACTGCGACCTAGAAGACTTTGATTTGAAATGAATTTGGCTTGCACCATGGTAGAGATGAATACAAAGTGAAAACAGATTTCGAATATTGCTAAACATTTCTGAAAAATTGCTTTGCACACATCTTCCCTCAAAAGTGCTAATTTTAGGCACTTTTTTTTTTTAGTCCGTGTGACCTTGACATTGGCGATTTACGAAAGATAGTCTTTTGCAAGTCTTCAACAGTCCACAACTTCGACCAGTATTTGGTAAAGACCTGTGCATGAAGAGATAGACAATTGTCTGCACAGATCTCTGACTGTCTGTCTCTTCTTACTGTCTCTGTCTCGACCGTCCGACTCCGTCTGACTGTCTCTGTCGTCTCTGTCTCTGTCTCTGTCCCCTCTCGTCTCTTTCCGTCTCCTCTCGTCCCCGTCTCTGTCTCTGTCTCCGCTCTCCTTCTGTCTTTCTCTGTCTCTGTCTCCGTCTCTGTTCTGTCTCTTTTCTCCTCTCTTTCTTCTCTCTCTCTCTCGTCTCAGTTCGGTCGATATAAATAATCTAAATTAGAAAAGTATACAGTTGTTGCTTTTTGATCTTTTCTGCTTCAAAGCCAGATACCTCACATTCCACCAGCTTATGCCACATGTGTACATACATTTGGTATTGCCAACTTATGTCACAAATATAACTAAGATATCACCGGCTCAAACCATATATATGAATTAAATATTTCCGGCTTATGCCAAAGATATACATAGATATTGCCGGTTTATGGCTACATTATGTTTATTAGATACTTCAGGTGTATGCAACATGTATAGATTAGAAATATTGCCAGCTATACAAATTACATATAGCTGACTTGAGCCAAATACATAAATTACTAATTGCTTACTTTTGTCAGGACTGAAGCCTTTTCTCCGTTTAGAATTCATTTTCAAAAGTGAAAATAACATTCTTAAAATGCGAGCCTAGATCAGTATGGCTGTGGATTTTTAAACTGACTGTCCATTATTTTGACTTACTTGCAAATGTGTGATGGTTCCAAATGATTGTGTGGTACTGGTTTTTTGTGTGGTTTTATTGTTGTTGTTGTTGTTGTGTATGTGTTCTTTATTGTATGGATTACTGACGTTTCAGTTGACAGGGATATTGTTGTGTTCAGTTGGATAGTGT
Source organism: Monoplex corrugatus (assembly GCA_030674185.1). Taxonomy (NCBI): domain Eukaryota; kingdom Metazoa; phylum Mollusca; class Gastropoda; order Littorinimorpha; family Ranellidae; genus Monoplex; species Monoplex corrugatus. The sequence continues at coordinate 83,332,583 of JAPXFY010000013.1, read as the reverse complement.
TAGCTTTTTGTATAATAATTGTTGTAGCGGCATCGCTATGTGCTGTTTGTTGTTTGGTGCCTGTGTCTGTTTCTGTTCTTTTTTGTTTTGTTTTTTGTAGTTGATGGAAACAGATTAAACAGAACATAGAGTTTCTTAATTATGGCATAGCATTTTTCAACTTTGACAGGAAGCCATGTATCCAAGAAAACGCAAAAAAAGCGAATCAGCCAGCCGACCACCAACCAACCAACCACAACGAACAACCAACCACCAGTCCGACCAACCAACCATCCAACCATCCAACCATCCAACCAACCAACCAACCAACGAACCAACCAACCAACCATAACCAACCAACCAAAACCCACCAACCATCCATCCAACCAACCAACCAACCAACCACATCCATCCCACACCAACCCAACCATCACCCCAACCAACCAACCATCCAACCAACCAACCAACCACCATCCAACCAACCAACCAACAACCAACCAACCATACCATCCAAACCAACCAACCAACCAACCAACCATCCATCCAACCAACCAACCAACCAACCAACCAACACCATCCAACCAACCAACCAACCAACCAACCAACCAACCAACCAACCATCCATCCACAACCAACCAACCAACCAACAACCAACCATCCAACCAACCATCCAACCAACCAACCAACCAACCAACCAACCAACCATCCATCCAACCAACCAACCATCCATCCAAACCAACCAACCAATCAACCAACCAACCAACGAACCAACCAACTGAACAACCAACCAGCCAGTCGACCAACCGACAGACCAACCAACCAGCCACCCACCCACCCACCAACCCAGCCAACCAACCAACCAACAAAACAACCAACCAACCATCCAATCAACCAACCAACCGGCCGACCACCCACCCACCCACTCCAACAGCCAACCAATCAAACAACTAAACAAACAGACACCACCCGACTACCAAACCAACGAAGCAACCATGACACACACACACACACACACACACATACATATTCAAAACCCCTCACCTCTCCCCAAACCCCCTAAAAAATGGCTGTGGGAGGAGGGGGAGGGAGGGGGGGAGAAGGTGTAGATAAAAATCACAAAATCAAACAAACAAAAATCCCAACAACTACAGAAATACAAGAAAAGCTGTGTGCGTTAGTTCATTATTCAGCAACATGCAAAGTATCCCTCTCCTGCCATTGCAATAAACATAATTTGATAGCTAGGCCTGAAAGGACCTGCAAACACGGATACGCTTTCTGAATACGAACAGGAAATTGAGACAAGAGAAGAGGGAGGAGAGAGAGAGAGAGAGAGAGAGAGAGAGAGAGAGAGACAGACAGACAGAGAGCGAGAGAGAGAGAGAGACAGAGAGAGAGACAGAGAGAGAGAGACAAAAAGAGAGAAAGACAGATAGACAAGCAAACAGAGACAGAGAGACAAATAAAACGGAAGGGAGAGAGAGAGAGAGAGGGAGAGAGATAGAGAGAGAGTGAGTGAAAGAGAAAGAGAGAGACAGAGGCAGAAAGACAGAGAAACAGAGAGAGACAGAGGGAGAGAGACAGAGAGACAGTCAGAGAGAGACAGAGAGAGAGCCAGACAGAGCCAGACAGACAGACAGACAGGCAGACAGAAAGACAGACAGAGAGAGAGGGACACACACACACACACACAGATAGACAGACAGTGAGACAGACAGACAGACAGACAGGCAGACAGGTAGGCAGGCACAGAAAGAGACAGACAGAGACAAAGAGACAGAAACAGAGAGACAGAGACAAAGAGAAGATCACACAATACAGAAAGAATTATTTTATTATACACATACACACGATCACGACTCAAAAACATCACACCAAACTGAGAAAACGAAAAATGTTCCTCCCCAGAAAAAGATGAAACAGATGTTATCGTGGCCGAGTCCGCAAAAATTGACGATGAAACTCAAAGAAAACATCGCACGTGCGAAGCGTCGTGCAGTTGCATTGCACCTGAAATGAATTGTCTCCCCTTTGAAGCCAAGGGGACAAAGGTTGGCAAGCGTAGTTCCACTCAATGCGACAAAACAGAAGATTCCCATCCGTTTTTTTTTGTTTTTTGTTTTGTTTTTTGTTTTGTTTTTTTGGCCAGACATATTCAGGTCGTCCAGGTTTTTCTCTCCCCCTCCAGGCTGAATCCAGGTATGTTGTGAAAACCAACACGGGACGTACGTCACCGATGATTCGCTCCCTTTGAAGAGCTCTTCAGTGTCTGGCTGGCAGAATTTCATTTGGAGTTATTGTTCTTGATAAGGTGTGCCTCTGGGACGAAGCTGGCAGACGACAAGTTTGAATGTCACTTGCTCGCCTACTTGGAGAGGAGGGTGGCAAGGGGGTGGTGGCAAATATGGAGGAACAGGACACGTGTAGTTAATTAGTCGTTCTCTGTTTAATCAATTCCTCGTTCTGGGGGCAGTGGCTGTCGACTCGTTCGCCTCTTCAAGGTTTGGTAGTCATGGACGTTATCAGTCCTAGGGCGACAAGAAAATTAAAAAAAGAAAAGAAAAGATGTGGTGTTGTGTGTGTGTGTGTGTGTGTGTGTGTGTGTGTGTGTGTGTGTGTGTGTGTGTGTGTGTGTGTGTGTGTGTGTGTGTATGTGTGTGTGTGTTCGTTCGTTCGTGACAGAAACATTACTGCTTCAATCGTAATTCCTTGTAACTTCTGTATTCGAAATATATTTGACACACTGGGAGATCAAGTAGGAATAGTCAGTAACTGTCGGCAAAACAATCATCAGCCTGCGTTTTGCTCACGACATTGTGACTTTCTTGTGCAGGGTGTCTACGGTAGGAGAAGAAGTGAACAGGAATCAGGAAATTCGGTGGGATACCTGAACCTTCCACAACAGTCAGTCCAATGGAGATCAGTGCAAGTAAGACCAAGCCGATGACTAACAACACCAAGGGCATTAGTACTGACATCAGGGTCATGGGACAACAGCTGGAGACAGTCCATCAGTTCAAACACCTGGGAACAACTGCCTCAATAAACGATGGATCCCAAACCAGAAGTGCTTTCCTAGCTTGCACAGACAACAACAGCACTTGCAAGACTGAAACAAATATGGAAAGACAGCAGCATCTCATCCAATTCTGAGGAAAGATTTATGCACTCCGTTCTGATGTCCATTTCGCTGTACGTTTGTGAAATATGGACTCTCACATGTGACTTACAGAAGGAACTCCGAGAGATGGAGATGGCGTGGTTTCAAATGAGTCTGCGCGCCTCATACATCGACTACATTACTAAGAGGACTGTCATCATCATCATCAGGTGCCCTGCCGCATGGCGTTGGCGATCATGGACTTCCATCTGTCACTATCTCTCGTTGCCCCTAGCATCTCCCCCACCCTCCTCGTCCCCAGCCACTCTGCAAGTCCGTACAGCATTTTCTCCCTGGGTCTACCCGGTGCTTTCTTTCCCTCCAGCTTTCCCGTTGTGACCAGGTGCTCCAAATCCCCCTTCCTCATAAAATGGCCTCTAAATGTTGCCTGTCTTTTCCTAATCTTCCTTATGAGTGATCTACGTGTGTCTGCCTCCATCAAGACTGTCTAGTTTGTGTTCTTTGCTGTCCATGGGAACTCTCAACATTTTTTCTTCACAAGCTTCATTTATCGAATTTCTCAATCTTGTCCATTGTTCCTTACTGTCACCAACGTTTTGAACATGTACATTAAATGCTTTTCCTATCACTTCATCTGTGTTTAAGAGTCCAAGATTTAGTTTGATGTTGCTTTTGGTTTGTTTCCTTTTCCTTAATTTCAGCCTAAATCTTCCCACTACAGGATTGCGGTCACTGTTGCAGTCTGCGCCTGGTAGTGTTTTTGCTGACAGTAAAGAATTTCTAAATCTTTTATCAATCAGGATGTATTCAATCTGATTTTTGGTATTATCTCCTGGACTCATCCAAGTCCATTTTCTTCTACTAGGCTGCTCAAACCAGGTGTTTCCTACTATGAACTCATTCATCTGTGCCCATTCTACAAGTTTCCCTCCCCTTTCATTTTGTGTACCAAGGCCATGAGGTCCAACTATATCCTCCACCCTATCTTGTCTCACTTTAGTATTAAAATCTCCCATTATTACCGTAACTTCTTGTGATTTACATTGGGCCTTGGCCATCTCTAATACTTCGTAGAAGTTGTAGATGTCTTCCTGAGTACTTGCGGATGTTGGTGCATACACCTGAATGATGTTGATATCAAATGGCCTACCTCCCAATTTGACCAGTAAAACTCTGTCGGACACAGCCCAGTATCCCTTAACTGCTTTTTATTTGTCCCTGTCCATTACAATGCCTACTCCTCTTTCATGTGAGTTTCCACCAGAGTATATCACTGTATACTCTCCTGATGTTATCATGCCTGCCCCCCCTCCATCTCACTTCCCCTAGTCCTAAAATACTAATGTCAAGCCTTTCCATCTCTATTTTGATATTGTCTAATTTACCGTTTTGTAACAAAGTTCTAATGTTCCATTTTGCGATTTTGGTATTTTTGAGGTTGTTTTTTTTTTAGGTTGGTCGCAGTAGCTTGCTGACGGTCTGGTGTCACCTGCGCCACATGACGGTCCCTACCGGACGAAGGTGCTCCATAGGAGCACTTATTTACGTCGTTATCTTCATTTTCCTTCTTTTGTCTGTCCATGAATTTGCTGGGGAGAATACGATGGTGGTTTCCCGTTGCCTTCCATCGGTTTTTTTACGGTCTCTCCGCTAACCTTTGTCGTTCCCACAACCTAGTAGGGTGATTTTTTTTCTAGGGTTACCTCCCTTAGCCTTATTCTCTCCCGAGATGTCCACAAGGCAGTGGAGCTATTTACCCATAGCTTGGGGATCTGGTTCGTGGGCACCAGGGCATGTCCACACGCCGGTGGGCCTGCGTGCAACACGTCTGGGGGCCAGACCTCCTCCGAGTCCCTTGAGATTATCCTGAGTCCGTGAGGTGTTCAGTTACCGCATGTCGCCACGAGGAGGCATAACATAGGGCTTGCTGATGGAGGGGCTATGTACTGACAGGAAGAGACTTATGCGTTCTGCTCTTCTTTTCGCATAGCTGCAAACAGCAGTGCTAGCCAGCGGTGCAGGCTGAAAGTGAGAGGTGACAAGCACGCAGTCACTAGCCGACACACTGGACGCATCACATCTGCTTTTGACACTTCTGATTCATCATCATCATCAGGTGCCCTGCCGCATGGCGTTGGCGACCATGGACTTCCAACCATCTCTATCTCTCATTGCCCCCAGCATTCTCCCCCATCCTCTTCATCCCCAGCCACTCTGCAAGTCCGTCCAGCATTCTCTCCTAGGTCTACCCGGTGCTCTCTTTCCCTCCAGCTTTCCCGTTGTGACCAGGTGCTCCAAATCCTCCTTCCTCATAAAATGGCCTATAAATGTTGCTTGTCTTTTCCTAATCTTCCTTATGAGTGATCTTCTTGTGTCTGCCTCCATCAAGACTGTCTCGTTTGTTTTCTTTGCTGTCCATGGAACTCTCAACATTCTTCTGAGAAACCACATCTCGGCTGCCTCGATCCTGCTCTGGCTTTGCTTGCTGACTGTCCACGCCTCGCATCCGTACAACAGTACTGGTTCTATATAACATTCAAGGACTCTCTTTCTGATGTTAATTGATAGGCACTTGTTGGTAAGAATGCTTGTCATCTTCTTGAATGATGTTTTGGCTTGGCCGATTCTGCCAGATATTTCCAATGTGCATCTGCCGTCTGATGAAATGACCGTTCCCAGGTATTCGAACTTATTAACCTATGTCAAGGTTGTGCCATTTGCTGTTACTTTGCAGGAGGGGATTTCATGTTTTTTACTGATCACCATGACTTCAGTCTTCCTGCTGTTTAGTTCCAACCCCTTACCTTTGCTCTTTGTTTCTAGTATATTCACAAGGTTTTGTAGGTCCCTTTCATTTTCTGCAATTAGCACGGTGTCATCTGCGTACCGAATGTTGTTTATCATTTTCCCTCCAACCTTTAATCCAGGGTCTTCTTCTAGGTTTCTCATGGTGTTTTCGCTATATAGTGAAAACAGATCTGGTGACAAAACACAACCCTGTCTGACTCCTCTTTTGATGTTTTGAAAAGAGCTTATATTGTTTTCTATTCTCATTGCAGCTGTTTGTTCCCAGTACATATTCCTGATTATTCGTAGATCTTTTCCATCGACATTGAGTCTCTCCAGTTGGTTGATCAATTCATCCTGTCGTACCCGATCGAAAGCCTTGGTATAGTCAACAAAGCATAAATACAAATCCTTATTCATCTCAATTGACCTCTCTATGATAGTTCTTAGGATGTATATGGCATTAATAGTTCCTTTCCCCTCCACAAATCCACACTGTTCTTCTGCTATTTCTCTTTTGATTCTATTCCTTGTCCTCATCATGATTATTCTTAACAGGATTTTTGTTACATGACTCATCAAACTGATTGTGCAATGGAGTTCGCATTCTATAGCCCCTGTTTTCTTTGGAAGTGCAATGGAAATTGATTTTGACATATCTTTGGGGATTTTTCCAGTGTCATAAATTTCATTTAGGAGGACTGTTATTTTTTCTATGCCAAATTCCTCTGTAGTAATGTTGTCTGGTCCCGGGGCTTTTCCTGGTTTCGTCTTTTTCAGTGCTGCTCTAACTTCATCTTTCATTATGGGTGGTCCTTCAAAGTTTTTTTTTTATAATGTGTTCTTCGTTTCTGTCATCCTCAAAAGGGTCTTTAATGTGCTCTCCCCGTCTGTCTAATATTTTGTCTTTTTCCATGATAAGCGTGCCATCTTTGATTTTAAGCAACCAGTTGATGTGCATGTATTTTTCCTGTGGAAAATTTCTTCAATTCGTCTGTACATACCCTGAGGATCCATTGTGTGTCGTTCTTCTATCTCTTTGCATTTTGTGTTCAGCCAAGCTTCCTTAGCTTCATTGCACCTATACCTGATTTCTTTGTTTATCTTCCTGCATATCTCCTCGTTTCTCTTTGCCTTCCTCCTTTCCTCCATCAAGTCCAAAATTTCATTAGTCATCCAACTCTTTTTTGCTTTCCTATTTGCCTTAGGGATTTCTTCACAAGCTTCATTTATAGAACTTCTCAACTTTGTCCACTGTTCCTCACTGTCACCAACGTCTTCCAGAGCACTGAATTTGTTTTGAACATGTACATTAAATTTTTCACGTATCATTTCATCTGTCTTTAAGAGTCCAAGGTTTAGTTTGATGTTGCTTTTGGTCTGTTTCTTTTCCTCAATTTCAGCCTAAACCTTCCCACTACCGGATTGTGGTCACTGTTGCAGTCTGCGCCTGGTAGTGTTTTTGCTGACAGTAAAGAATTTCTAAATCTTTTGTTGATCAGGATGTAGTCAATTTGATTTTTGGTATTATCTCCTGGACTCATCCAAGTCCATTTTCTTCTGTTAGGCTGCTCCGATTACACACTAGAAACTTCTTGAATTTTTGACAATATTTGTTTCCTACAGTACAATTACGGGAGGAGCCCTGGACACACTGGTGGGAATGAACGGGCCGATAAACTTGCAGGCAAGTCCACTACAACAAATTCTCCATCTGAGGTCCTTAGACGCTTCAAATCATATCTTAGTGAACAAAATGTGAATCATATCATCGAATGCCTTACCCAAAAAGGAATAGAGGAAGTGGCCGGAAATCCACTATTAAAGGAAAAACAAGGGCTATGATTAAACGGACCAACACTGGTATCATCTCAAAATTAACACTGCACAGAATCTTACAGCGTGGAATGGAAAGTATTTGGGCGTTTCCTGGAACAGAGATAAAGGTAACGTGAAGAAAAGAAACAGGCAACTGAAGAACAAGCAAGTTTGCCAAACCGTCTGTGTGTGTGTTTTTGTGGGCTGTTTGTTGATAGTTATCTAGATATGCCTTAAGTTGTCATGATATGCATATATGGGTGTCTCCTCTTTGCTGGTGTTGTTGTTGTTGTTGTTGTTGTTGTTGTTGTTGTTGTTGTTGTTGTGTGTGTGTGGGGGGGGGGAGACGATCGGTTCATTGTGGATGGGACGACATCGGCGCTTGCGTGATGGTTCCGCTTGCGGTTCTCGTCACACCCGAATCCGCGACCCCGAGGAGCGTTGTCCTCACAGGGTCACCGCCTTCTTTGGGTAACGTGTGAGGCAGTCCAGTCTCCCGCTGTCCTCCCCGAACAGTTGCCATCGCCTGTGCTCGGTGGCCGGGCATCTCTAGAGCCAGTGTGCCAGGTCTTGGTCCTCCTCTTTGCACATGGGACACACTGGATCCGTTGTTTGGTCAGTTCTATTTTCATAGGCCCGCAGCGAAGAGTGATGTCCCGACTTAAGCTTGGCAAGAAGGGTCTGGTCGCTGCGGGATCCTATTTCCGCCTCTCTATGGAGTATGCCCCGTACACCTCCTTTGTTCTCTCATGCTTGATCGGGGGGTCTTTTGTGATTCTTTTTATTTGGGTGCAAGCACTGCTATACGAGATGGGTCGCCCTGGGTCCGGGGTGGTCATTGTCTGTTTTGCGGCTTCATCAGCCAGATCATTCCCGGGGATGTTGCTGTGACCCCGAATCCACTGTATCGTCAATCGGAAACGGAGATTTCTGAGTCGAAGGCGTAGACTGTCGAGGGAGGGGGAGATGCCAAGGAGGGCCAGGCAGAGCAACTGACTATCAGGAGCCTGGCGTGGGGTTCGTACCTTATGGCTGCGTTATTGATGGTGAAGTTCGGCGTCCATCCCGCGTCGAGTGGTTCCCTTGAGAAGAACGTAGTCTGACTTTTCGGACCGTTGAGGTTGAGCTTCCACCGCCTGCTCCAGTCCAAGACTGTATCTACCGCGCTCTGCGCCAGACGTTCCGAATCCTCAAGCTTTGGTGACGAAGCAAGGATAGATATGTCATCGGCCTACAATGAGATCGTCAAATCATCTGGTAGAAGCTTTGCCAGTTCGTCTATGTACAAGTGGAAGAGAATGGGGGCGAGTACAGATCCTTGAGGAAGGCCTTGGCACATCTTCCAGCTCTTGCTGAGGACCCCGTTGAAGCGGACCTTGGCCTGACGATTGCGTAGGAAATCTTTCAGCCATTGGACATAGCTGTCGGGAACACCATTGTCGAGGAGGGTATGAAGAAGGCGCTCGTGCCAGACGGTGTTGTACGCCTTTGAGAAGTCGAGAATGGACGACCACCGGTTTATACGCAGGTTTCTTTTGGAACCCGTCGTCTATTTTCTGCGTGACTCTCAGAATTTGATCTTCTATGCCTCTACCCTTGTGAAACCCGGCGTGTACTTCTAAAAACCATCCTTTCCGTTGGGCCATGTCATACAGTTGCTCGGACATCATCCTCTCCATCACTTTGATGACGCAGGAGGTGAGGCTTATCGGTCGGAACGATGCGAGGTCGGATGCTGGTTTATCGAATTTGAGAAGGAGGACAATAATGGCGTCCTTCCTCGTTTGTTGCACGTCTGCAGAGTGGAAGGACATGTTGAAGATGAGGAGGAGTTTCTCTAGGCTTTGGGGCCTAGGTTCTTAGGGAGGTTGGAGGAAAGTTGTCGGGGCCGGGTGACCCACAGGGCTTCATCTTGGAGATGGCGGTCCTTAGCTCAGCGATTGTGAAATCGGGCTGAGCCTCTCCCGGGGATTTCCTAAGATCCCTTAACCGTTCTTTCAGGGCTCTATTTACTCCTCTGGGACAACAGACATTATCCTCTCCGCGTATATGTTGCAACCCCCATCATCGAAACATTGGAGTCCCAGATCCAATCCAACCCAATGGATGCAAATGGATGTCAAAATCAGACGTTACCGCCATCAAAGACAGTCTCCAGACGTGGCAGTCCGGCCTCCCCCTCGATGTCCTTCCCGACATCGACATCAATCACGTCAATCTTATGACGCCAACTCATCAACAACTCTCATGCTGTGTTTTTGGTGGGCGGGGGTCATAACCCGGCGTTTGACCCCCGCTCCCTCATCATGGCCAGAGATTCGAATCGAACCCCGGCCTGCGTGTTCCCAATAAAGGCATCCACCAGCCACGGGAACAGTCCAACTCCCCAACTTCAACATCCTCCCAACCGATGTGTGCGGAGTGCGGAAAGGGCCTTGATAGACACTTCCACCTTACCTGCCATCACCAGAACTGCCAGAATTTGTTCCACATAAACGCGACATGCAGCGGGATCAGTAGGCATACATCAAGCCCTGACCCTTGGCTATGTGCTGTCCACAGGAGCACAGCTGTCACGAGCCCACAACCACAAGTCAGTAACGCCTGTGGCCGGAAAGAAAGGCTGCTGCAAAACCCTTTCACGTGCAGCGTTGCCGACTGCAACGAGAAATGCCATATGGCTGCTGTTGTTGTAGCTGTTGTTGTAGCTGTTGTTGTAGCTGTTGTATGTTGTTAGCTGTTTTGTAGCTGTTTAGCTGTTGTTGTAGCTGTTGTTGTAGCTGTTGTTGTAGCTGTTGTTGTAGCTGTTGTTGTAGCTGTTGTTGTAGCTGTTGTTGTAGCTGTTGTTGTAGCTGTTGTTGTAGCTGTTGTTGTAGCTGTTGTTGTAGCTGTTGTTGTAGCTGTTGTTGTAGCTGTTGTTGTAGCTGTTGTTGTAGCTGTTGTTGTAGCTGTTGTTGTAGCTGTTGTTGTAGCTGGTTGTTGTAGCTGTTGTTGTAGCTGTTGTTGTAGCTGTTGTTGTAGCTGTTGTTGTAGCTGTTGTTGTAGCTGTTGTTGTAGCTGTTGTTGTAGCTGTTGTTGTAGCTGTTGTTGTAGCTGTTGTTGTAGCGTGTTGTTGTAGCTGTTGTTGTAGCTGTTGTTGTAGCTGTTGTTGTAGCTGTTGTTGTAGCTGTTGTTGTACGTTGTTGTAGCTGCTGTTGTAGCTGTTGTTGTAGCTGTTGTTGTAGCGGTTGTTGTAGCTGTTGTTGTAGCTGTTGTTGTAGCTGTTGTTGTAGCTGTTGTTGTTGCTATTGCTGTAGCTGTGTTGTAGCTGTTGTTGTAGCTGTTGTTGTAGCTGTTGTAGCTGCTGTTGTCAGCCATCTTGTATGTCGATTGGTGTGTATGTATGAATGTATGTGTATATGTTGTGCGGACATGTGGATATATGCATGTATTTACGTTGTCTGTATTTATTCTTACACTGTTTATTCATCTACATACTCCTTTATTTTGTATTTATTTATTCACCTACTTAAGATACACACATACACATGTTAATTACATGTAACCAAGATTATTCCAGTGGTAGGCTGATACAATACCACTATAAAATACAGACTAGGTAAAACAAAGTCTAGGTAGGGCCTCAGAACCTGGCCAGCTCATGGGTTTATGTGAGGCTTAAGGCATTGTGCCACAGTCACTATACACGTGGCACCTGTAACGTTAGTGCACATATGGAATTCGTTCCGAGCGCGGAGACGTCATCTTGAGAAACTGAAACTGAAACTGTAATCACGCGGGTACAGATGACCACGAGTATTAGTCACTATAATCTTGAACATGTTTCAAAGGAAATAAAACTTGACATCCATTGAGGACACTATAAAAGTGTCACAACAGTGAAAACAACTTTCAAATATTGTCATAAATTCTAAGGAAAGTACTTCTCACACACTTTACTCATGCTGATGTTAGATATTTTCTGTGACCTTGACCCTTATGCATATTGCCGTCCAAACTTATTTTGTCAAGATCCATCCAGTATCGGCTGGGAAATCCTAGCTGGAACATTTACAGCCACACAACATAATAAAACAATTTACAATCAGGTTAACATGAATATGTTATTGAAATAACACACACAAAAGACAGACATACACTCACTCACACACACACACCACACACACACCACACACACACACACACACACACACACAACACACATACACACACACACATACACACACACACACACACACACACACACACACACACACACACACACACACACACACACACACACACACATCAATCCCAGATAATCTGATATTCCCCCCTAAAAACTTCTAAAAATCATTACAAAAATGTTGCTTTTTGTATTGTATGCAACCCAGATTAATAAAATATCTTTCAAGAAGTGGCAACCTTGATTACAATGAAGAATACGCCATTACATGCTGTTTAACAAACAGAAATATTGTACCTAAGGTATTCAGCAATGTCATATCGGTATTACAGAGAGCCAGTGTATGCTTAAGTTATTTATCGTCAAGCAAATCAGCATGAGATTCCAACCATTTTAACAGTTCTACCTCTTGCGATTTTCTTCGTTTTTCTATTAGTGTGTTATAGGTATACACAAAGGGATTCAGAGCAGAGTTTAGGGGAAGAATGAAAATAGCCAAGGCCACATTTACCTCCCCAGAGATGGGAATACCAGCCAAAGCCAGAAATCCACACAGTCCAATGGGAAACCAGCACATGAAATCTGTTACAGCCACAGTGTCAATCGCCGAGCTATGGTCATGTCTCGTGATACTTTGGTCGTGTTAGTTCTCAGTGCGTTCTTTTGTATTGACCAGTAGATACAAGCTTGTCCAGCTGAGATCAGCATAAACAAAATGAAATTAAAGACGATCAAAATACCAAAGGAATACACTCGCCCTTTGAAATGTTTACGAGTGACTGGGAGTGGAATACAGATACCTGTCTGACTGTAGAATTCCCAGTGTGATGTGACAGGAAGTAAAGGCAACAAGGCAACAAGCCAACCAATCAACCAAGTCAGCAGACAAGCTACTGCTGCTGTTTTTCTCTTAAATCTCAAGGTGCTGAATGGAAAGTGAAGGACAATGAAACGATCCAGTGTGATGAGCCAGATGGTTAGAGCTGATACTTCACTAGACAGCAGAGACAGAAAACCAGCCATCTTACAGGCCACACTGCTTGTCCATATGTCATCATAATAAAGATATCTACCACGGAACAGTTCATCAGCCACACCAATAATAGCAATGTACACACCCATCAGAAAGTCAGCCATGGTCAGGTTGGTGACAAACACACTGAAGCCACTTGAAGAAGTATTCTTCTGTGCACACAAACGTACAACAAAACAGAAGATGTTACCTGTCACTGACAGACAGCTAATCAGCCAGAGGAACCCTCGGTACATTGTTGATTGAAGCAAATCTTCACATGATGAAATTTCGTCTTTAGGAGAATAGCAAAACTTATCATCAAAGTTATGTGGTAGTATTTTAGTGCAGCACAACTTATAATTCAGAGTCGATATGACACGGAGATGGAAAAGATTTTTGAATATGTCTGGTGGAAACGTTTTCACAGGACTACCTTCCATGTACAATACCGTTAACTTTGGTGTGAACTGAAAACCATTGGTGCTGACAGTATTGATTGTAGTAAACATTAAATTCAATTCCTGTAACTTCAAGAACATGGAAAGAACTTTGGTGTCAAACACTGTCAGTGTGGTGTATGACAGATCTATGGTTGTGAGTGCCACTTGTTGAATAACAGTTGAGGGGTCAGAGTAGAGTGAGGTAATGGGATTGTTGGACAGGGACAGTGTTTGCAGATTTTCTAAGACAGCAAAATAGGTCATATTGATATATTGTATTTTATTATCAGTGAGATTGAGAAACTGTAAGTTGGGTGACTTCATAATGGACATAACAGTCAAAGAACACTGGACAAGAATCAGATGAATAAGATAGGCATGGTTGCTCACATCAGACAGACTCATTCCTGTACCTGTGGCATTCAAGTAACGGAGCTGTGGGAAGGGGTGAGCCGAGAAAGGCTGATGGCACAAGAATGTGTGACCTTGACACAGACAGTCCATGGGGCATACCACATCACACAATAGTTCATCATCGTATAATGGGCAGTGAGGCCAGCCATCACACAGGTGGTCACCATGTAGGCATATTATGGAAGTTCTGCAGCGAAAGAACCCTGGACATGTGAAGTCATCACACCCCTCTTCGTCTTCATGGTCCATACAGTCGTACATTCCATTGCATCGTGTGTAGACAGGCAGGCAGTCATTGAACTTACCAGGACAACGATAGTGGCTGTCAGGACACGACTGATTGGACTTCATAGGGGTTGAAATGAAAGTGTTGATACCATCGAAGTTGATGAGAACAGGAGATGGAAAAACTGGTGTCCATTCAGTGTTCTTGTATCTGTAGCCATCACAGTTGAGCTCGTCTGATATGTCCAAACAATGGACCACTCGGTCACAGACAACATCATAGGACACACACTGACCGTTAGTACAAGTAAACATGTTGACACAAGGAGGATGTCTACAGAAAGACTCGTCACTCTTATCCTGACAGTCTTGTAGAAAGTTACATACCAGGGTGTATGACACAGTGGTGTCGTCATCATCACAGGTAAACAAAGGGACTAATGTGATGTGATCAGCTGTTGAATCAAACCCATCATGTGTTTGTGACATGTGATCAGAAAAAGCACAGGAAGATATATGACCTTGACCACACACGTCATACTGGTGTGAGCCACACAGCAGAAATGTGTGTGTCACGTGACCGTCAGGACACGTCGTTAGAGACTGGAGAGTGTGCAAGGGAAGAGGGGTCCTGGTGAACGTTACTGCTTGAGAAAGATGGTGGATCTGATTTTTGTTGTATTCACAAATTAGAGAATCGTCACGATGACGCCATTTACATAAAGTACCTTCATACTGACTGGTAGTTTTGAAGATACATAGTTTTCTTCCAACAGAAAATGTATATTCAAACCGAACAGAATGGTAAAGGACGGTCCTGTCATCACTGATGAGATTCTTTCTGTACATATTGGGAAACGAGATATCGTTGGTGGTCAAGCCAACCCAAACGTTTTTAGAGATATACAGATATGGACTGGTTAAGTTATTAATTATTCCTGACCAGTCCTCCTCACATTTGGGCATGCTCAACTTGCCTCCCAAAGACCTGCACAAGTTGTCAGATTGTCGATACAAAAACCATTTTTTTACCATCAAATTTTGGAAAACAGACAAATTTATAGCAATGGTTACATAACGCCACCATACCCAGACAATCAGGACTGCTGAAGGGACAGAGTTCTGTTTCATCCTGTCCATCTTTACACTCTGTCCTCATGTTACAGTCCAGATGGTGCTGAAAGCTGGAATAGTGATTGACAGAACAATTGAACAATCCATGGGATAACTTTGGAGGTGTCTGACTTTTGGGATGAAAGGAAAAGAACAGTCTGAAACACTGAACGTTCATGCAGTACTGGTTGTTATACTGAACGGTGAGTCTTGTGGTGTGAAACACATTTGACATTTCTACCCTCGTCAACCACGACCCATGTTTTAGATCCAGTACTGTCGTGTGTAACAGTGCGCTTAGATTTGATTTTATCAAGATTTTGCGCTATATAAATATTGTAATTATTATTATTATAGTACTTCACCGTTTTTCTGACACTGATCATAATGGCATGTCCAGCTGGGACCAAGAATCCTGTCTACTGCTAGATCCACAAAGAATCGTGTCTACTGCTAGATCCACAAAGAATCTGTCTACTGCTAGATCCACAAAGAATCCTGTCTACTGCTAGATCCACAAAGAATCCTGTCTACTGCTAGATCCACAAAGAATCCTGTCTACTGCTAGATCCACAAAGAATCCTGTCTACTGCTAGATCCACAAAGAATCGTGTCTACAGCTAGATCAATGACAGATCCTGCCCACTGCTAGATCCATGAACGATCCCGGTGCTTGCAATGAAGAGAACCTGGTTAACAAATTGAAACGGAGAGCAAGAAGGAGCTGTTGCTCTTACTGGTGCCTCCATAAGCAAACAAGGCAGGACAATGTTATCTCACTATAGCTGGAGTTGAGGCTTGTACAAAACTTAGAGAAACATTAGAAATCAAGGAAAGTCAACCCTCACAATACAGAGAAGTTGGATCTGAACTTTCAATAAACATGCACACATTCTTGCATCACGCGACCGCCACTCACGAAACAAACAGAGGCAAAAACACCATAGCACTAGTCCTGGTAAAGAGGTGACATGTACATACAGAACAGACAGAGCCAAACACGCCATCAGCACTAGTCCTGGTGAACAGGTTGACATGTACATACAGAATAGACAGAGCCAAACATATCGACTCAGCAGCTAGTCCTGGTGAATGGCGACACATTTCTTGATTTGTAGATACACAACAGACAGAGAAACACAGTGCAGCATTTAATCCACGGTGAAGGCATTATCGGTAGGAAAAAGAGTGACACACCAGACAAGATGAAACACACAGCCAACACTGGTCCTGAGAAAGGCCTTAAATAGAGCTCTACAAAAAAGGACAGTGGTAAAGATCAAATTATTTGACACATTTATTAATTGTTTTTCTCTAATGGCAAATGCCGTGATTTCAACACTTGCAACAGTCTCTTTTCCTGTTCTTGTTGTCGTCGTTGTGTTACAACAGTCCATATGTACAGCACTGGGTTGATTGCAGAATTGAGTGGTAGCAGGAACACAACCATGGTCATATGAACCTTGTCTGAGGCACCACTGCCGTCTAAAGTCATCATACTTGTCAGACCAAGAGGGAACCAGCACACAGCATCTGTTACAGCCACTTTTATCAACAGGTGGACTGAAAAATAAATCAGTTTCTTTGTGGGATCCATTAGGATTGGATGAATTGGTGTTCGTCTGTAAATGATGAGTTGACCAACAACCACCATGGAGCACATATGACAGTTAAACACGACAGTGACTGTGAACCATCTAAACTCTTCTCTGGAGTTATCATTGGATAGAGCCAGTGACACAACCCAGACTGGCCATCGAGGCCTAGGTGTGGCAGTCCAGGAAGAAAAGGTATCACAGACAACAGAAATCCAACACACCACGTCACTGAACAAGCGCAGCTGTCAGACGTCTGTTGAATGTCCACGTAGTTAAGGGGAAACAAAGGACAATGATGTGATCCAATGTCATGAGGCAGAGGATCAGAACTGACACCTCACTGGACAGAAGGGAAAGGAAACTAGCAACTTTGCAAGCTGCATGGTTGGTCCATGTTTGTTCAAAGTAGATGTATTTTCCGTAGAATATTTCATTGGCCACTGAAATTGTGCTGACATAGATTCCCATGCTGATGTTAGCAATCTGTAAATGTACAATAAAAATGGTGAAAGTTCGTCCAAATCTTTTCTTTTCCAGGATTGCTATTATGAAACAAACCAATTCCCTAAAATAGAGAACGTACTTAGTAACCAGTAGAAAAACGTGTACAGTTCAGTTGATAGTAAATATTCACAGGAAGAAAATATGGGTTGTGGTGATACACACTGTATTGTGTGTGATCGTTTTAAAAATAAATTACTGCAGCAAAGCCTATAATTTGAAGAAAAAATATTTTTCAAACGATTCCACATTGACAATGCACTCAGGGGAAAGTTTGTCAACAAATTTCCTCTTACGTCCAGTTCAGTCAGCTGTGGCATACTCTGGACTGCTCTGTGACTGATTGTTTGAATGCCAGAAAATGATAGACCCAAATATATGACTTGGGGAAAGTACATGGGCAGTTTACTGTTAAATATTCGGACACGTGTTCTTGACGCATCTATTTTTGTTAGAGCATAATGAAACAGGAAGTATGGCCTACCTCCTAAGAAAATCAGTGGGTTGTTTGCTAATAACAAAGTTCTTAAATTCCAAAGCTTGAGAAAAACAACCCTATCGATAGTTCTCAGGTGGTTGTAAGTCAGATCAAGGTACTGCAGGCTGCGAAGCTTCACACTTGATACATTGGCAAGGGAACAATAGGAAAGACTCAGATGAATGAGATATGTATTTTTACTGAAATCAGTCAAAGTCATGCCTGAGCCTTTTGCATCCATGTAGCGAATTTGGGGAAACAGGTCAGCAGAGAAAGCCTCAGGACATAGGAACGATTGACCTTGACATTGACAGCCATCAGGACAGGTCATTTCACACAACCATTCATCATCACGCTGTGGACACTGACCCCAGCCATCACACAGATGGTCTCCATGAACACAAACTTTAGAACCACGACACTGGTAATAACCAGGACAGGTGAATGTCTCACAGTCTTGTTCATCTTCACCATATGTACAGTCAGAAAATCTGTTACATCGGGTGTAGACAGGAGACAGTACAACCAGTCTTCTGTACACCAGTAATGAGAGTCAGGACAAGATTGATGAGATGTGATTACCTGCTGGGTAAAGTAACCTGTACCATCCAGGTTGATGAAAAGTCGATGCTCTTTTTTTGCGTTTTTATGGAAGAAAGTGTAGCTTTTGTCTTTGGGGCAGCTGATCTCATCAGAGTCATCCAGACAATCTGTATGGTCATCACAACGTTGGCTGTACAACACACACTGACCACTGGTGCACAGAAAACCTATGCATGGAGGATGTTGACAGAATGACTCATCACTGTGATCTGGACAGTCGTGTCTGAAGTCACACACATGGGTGTAAGGCAGCGTGGTCACGTCATCATCACAGACAAACATGACAATTGTGTAGCCAGTGTGATTTTCAGGAAAAAATGATATGTTTTTGTTCTTCATGCTTCTGTTCCAGAACATACATGATCTTTTATACATCTTTTGTCCACAGTGAGCTTGAAGATCACAGGATAGATATATATGTGTCACGTGACCCTCTGGACAATCAGATAACGTCCGCCGTGTTTGTAACAAAAGGGACAGGGCTGGGTCTAAAACAGGAAACTCAACGTTTTGGACAGAATATAGGTTTTGTGATTGTGGTTTTACTTGACAAACTATATGGTTTGTGGAAGTAACATCAAAATACCTGTGTGCGCTTATAGTATAATGATAAACGGACCTTGTGGGAAAGTATCCAAGATTAGACAAATGAACAATGTTGTAGATCAGAGTGTTGTCAGACCAGTGACGGAACTTGCTGTACATAAAAGTCACAGACGTCCAGCCTGATGAGAAACCTGACAACACTTGAAAGCTACCATAGTGAATAAAGATGTGCAGGAAATCATTCCGTTCCTGTCTAGTTTTGACCGAAGCCAGCTGTCCACCCATCTTGTGACACTCATATGTTGCCAGTACAGGAATCAAACAAACATTTACTTGAACATATGCAAAGCATTTCTCACGTGAAGCCACTAAACCCTGGCAATTAGGACTGCTGAAGGGACAGTGTTCTGTTTCATCCTGTCCGTCTTCACACTCTGACTTCAGGTTACAGTCCAGGTGATGCTGAAAGCTGGAATAGTGATCAACCGAACAGTTGAACAAACCACTGGGTAACTGATGGGGTTTAACTGGCTCTGGGTGAAAAGAAAAGAGAATTTTGAGTCTGGCACTGTTATATAATAGTACTCTAGCTACACTGCTAACATGAATTTGAATATGTGTCGTAGGAAAAATGCGAGCTGATGAATGACTGTCACCATACACACGCAGGACGTTTTCACATGTATCTGGCTGTGTATAAATCACGTCTGCGTACGTTCGCGGTTTTTGGTAAATGTGCATTGCTCCCTGAAAACTGACCATGATGACACAGCCAGAGGGCGCCATCACTTCTTCCCAGATGTGATGAGAAGCTGTACAAGGGAAACTCTGACGTGGTAATATCAGGTACCCACAATAGGGTGACGTAGATACTTTAACAAAACTGTGGTCTTCAATTGCCTGTATATGTAATTTTACTAAAGACTTGTTTAAGTGCACAAAAGACATACTGTTTCCAAATGATTCAATGTAATCTTCAAAAATGGAATCAAGATTGCAAAATATTTCCAGTGTTTGTGCGGATTTCATGTCACGTATAATTATCATCGTAGTCCAAGAACTAGAATCACACCAGTATTCCAATCGTTGAACCCGAGCCCGTACTAACATACCCTGCGGTACCACTACATGCAGAAGACAGAAAGTTGTGGACTCATCACACATCCCATATACCACTCTCTGGTGTGTCAGAAAACGTAAGAATGACACACTCCAGCAGCTTGACACTTTCTCCTCTAGGAATGTGATGTTTGTTTGGTTCTGATTCATGATAAAGTCTGCACCCGGACAGAGGTCATTGATGTTGATTGGATTAGCAGTGATACTGGTGCTGGTGATGTCCACATTGCTCTGGCGATGATGACGATGCTGCTGTTCTTGTTGTTCATCATGATGTTGTTGTAGATGATGATGATGATGATGTTGATAATGATGAAAATGATGATTATGTTATCGATAATACAATAATAGTAATTCACAAGACACACATAGATAGATATATATATAGATAGATAGATATATAAATAGATAGATAGAAGATAGATAGATAGATAGATAGATAGATAGATAAACAATTGCATACATAAATGTATTAAACATGATGAAAACGAAATTAACATGCATGTTTCCAAAAACACTAGAACTGCTGATTGATTTCAAACTGCTCCAAGTAATACCAACACAGTGAATTATGATACCATGGTTTGTCCATGCACCGCAATGTCTACTGGATTGGTTAATGGCGTGTTCGTTTCTATGGTATGTTTGATGACATGAACAAATCCACGAAAATTTGCGTGAAATCTACAAACCACATACACACAGCACGCACATCACACACACACACACACACACACACACACACACACACACACACACACACACACACACACACACACACACACACACACACATACATACATACACACACACACACACACACACACACATATATATATATATATATATATATATATATATATATATATATATATATATATAACATTGTTTTAGTGATTGATACAATACTAGTATAAGATACAAAACTCAGAGGACCTCAGTATCTGGCCAGCTCATCGACTTATGTGCAGGTTCTCTGTCACATGGCATCTGTAACGATGGAGCATATAGAATATATTTTGAACACAGAGACGTCATCTTGAGAAACTGAAAATGATACACTCTGCTCTTGGCATGCTCTGTCAGCGCTTTGTTTTCCTCAACCCTTTTTGTGAGTCTGGCCATGATGGTGTTTGACTTCTCGAGCCAAGTTAGAGGATACTGCTAATGGTGGACCCATGGTAGGTAAAGCTGTCTATGGCTTTAAGGCTGACGCTGTTGATGGTTATGAAAGCAGGAGTAGTGACATCTTGTGCACTGACGTTAGTCTTCTTCAGGCTGAGAGAAGCCGAAACTGCTTGTACGTCAGCAGAGTGGTCGTCCAGTCTCTTGGAAAGCATCCTTGGTGTGGCTCATGACAGCTGCAGGTGCAGCGAAGAACATCTCCCTGATGAGTATCACCCTGACCTTGGTCTTGAAACACAGTCGTGCCAGGTCGAACAACTTCCCACCAGACCTGATGTGCAGATAATCGCCGTCAGTGAACAAGGCAAAGGCATACGTCAGAAGGAGGAAAAAGATCCAGAGAGAGTCAGCACTAGCACAGAGTCTGTACGATTACCTGTCAAGCCTACTTGAGATCTATGTTCCCTCACGTACCCTCCGCTCTGCCTCCGATCCTCTGACTTTTCGCTTTCCACGCACTAAGCTCAATACCTATGGTCCACGAGCCTTCTCTGTTTCTGGTCCACTCTCCTGGAACAAACTTCCTCTCTCAGTCCGTCAGCAACCTACTTTTGTCTCCTTCAAGTCCGCTCTCAAAACTCACCTTTTCTCCTCCGCATAAAATCCTAACCTCACTCAACCCCCCCCCCCCCCCTCTGCAGCCTGTCTCCGCTCGGAGGGGAATCACATGGTTATAATATATAATTGTATATGCTATGCTCTCTATAATTTTCCATTGCTTTTATTCTTGCTTTTATTGCTTTTATTCTTTCTCCCCATTTATAGCTATGCGCGCGTGTGTGTGTGTGTGTGTGTGTGTGTTCGTTCTTTGATTTAACGTCTTTTCACTATGAGTGATATTAGACGGTGTGTGTGTGTGCGTGTGCGTGCGTGCGTGCGTGCGTGTGTGTCTGCTTCAGCGCTTAGATTTGATTTTATCAAGATTTTGCGCTATATAAATATTGTAGTTATTATTATTATTATTGTTTGTTTTTTTTCTCATAGATGATAGGAAAGAAATCTGAAGACGATCCATCACATTGGTCTGTTCCCTTCATATCTGTGTGGAGTGAGATCACCATGCCACAAAGGTCTGGGGATCAGCCAATCCTTCGGACGAATTTCAAGAAGGCCTTTCCTGCTGCAAGGTTGCATTGTTTCCATGTGCCCACCATGTCTGTATCAGTACACTAAGTCCCAGGCACCCACTGAAGCAGGCAGACCTGTAGGGCCGACACCTTACTGACCAGGGGTTGTCCAACTTTACGTGGGCGGTAGTCGACGGGTGGTACATCAGTGGTCCTCCCACTGTCTTATCTGATCACTGGAGTCCATTCCCCATGCCAATCAGGAGGGACCTGTAACCCACAGACTGCCAGCTTCTATGTTATGTCTTCACCGGACTGAGGCTGGAGCGACATCCTGGAGTGCACCAAGAACCTCAGCATGTACTCCCTGCTGAACAAACGCCACCTACGATGGTTGGGGTATGTTTGTCGCATGGAGTATGGGAGGTTGTCAAATAACATTCTGTACGAACAGTTAGTCCAGGACACCAGAAGTGTCAGCTGTCCCTCACTCCATTTCAAGGACGCCCACAAAGAGACCTGAAGGCCTCCAACATCTCTATAGACGGTGAGAAACTGAGGCCATGGGTCGTGTTGCGTGTTACACAGGTAGACATGAGGAGAAGTCAACTGGCAGTGGACAGGAGAGACCAGAGGAAGCGTGTATGCAGCAACTCCTGCTACCCATGCCTCCCAGTGTCTCTCCGCCAGCTGCAACAGGAAATGCCACTCACACATCGGCCTGCACAGCCATAGCAGAAAGTGCCAAGACCCAAGCAACAGGGACTGCCACTCACACATCGGCCTGCACAGCCATAGCAGAAGGCGCCAAGACCCAAGCAACAGACAACATTACAGGAGCACATTCAGCATGGTCTCCCGAGACTCAGATGCCAATGCTGCTGCTGATGACGATGATTGTGATGATGATGATGATGATGACGACGACGATGATGACGATTTTCGTGATGATGATGACGATATGCAAGCACAAACATCTAATTTCATTAGTAATGACAGTTTGCAAGATGATGCAGAAGAGAAAGTGCAGGGAGAAAAATTGTGAACTGTATAAATCATATAGATACTCACTCACTCACTCACTCACACGCACACATTGATATTCTTGTGTCTATACTTACCTTGCTACACATGCACACACATGTATAACCGGGTACATGTTAAACATAAATCACACACACACATCTCAAATCCTTAATGCAGACAGAGTTGTGTAAACATGGAAAGCAAGAAAGGGGACGTTTAGTATTTTTGCCCATATTTCTTACCAGTCAAGATCTGAATACGTGAAGACTGGAATGTATATCACACGTACGTGGATATGTTGATGCTTATATGTAAGCACATGCTAGTTTGGGCTCTGCTGAAGGCAAGGCCTCGAGATTTTTTCTATGCAGCGTCTGCAGAAGAACATGTATATGTGCTGACAGAATTATTATTGTATCCTACGTGAAGACTCGTACCAGACGATACAGTGTAAGTAGCAAGAAACTCTGGGGAGGGCCAGGTAGCAGAGGGTCCTCATAAGAGTAATCTCCATCAAGCAGGAATATCGGCCCTTAATTCGTGACACTGAAAGGGGGCAGGGCTGCATCCAGGTCGTGACTCCTGGATGCTCTTCCGCCGCTGCGTTTTGTTTCGTTTTGTTTTCTTTTCTTTTACTTTTTGAGAAATGTGCCCTCCTCCTAGAATAGAACCTGCGCATCCGAGGTGGTCAGGCATTTCAAGGCCAGGTCACCACTGTAATGAATGTCTTAACCATTTAGGTATCGTTCACCATCAACATTCAAGGAAATTTTAAGACTTGTGAAGTTTCCTTTTGTTCCTCCTGGTCAAGATCCAGCTGAAATTATTTTCCGCCGCTTCTGCCATTGCTTTTAGGGCTCTGGTACCCTCTCTCCCAGAAATTAAGAGCTATTTCATGAGGTCATAGATTGAAGTGTCTGTCAACTCCCTTGAAGTGTCTGTCAACTCCCTTGAAGTGTCTGTCAACTCTCTTGCTCCATCCTCTATGGCGAGGACTTGAGCTGGAAAGCCAGATGTCCTCAAGTTGCTGACTCAACTGGCATATCTTTCAGTCTTATAGATATGGGCTTCCTCCATCCTACTTTCATACGGTATAGTGAGCTCGATTAGGATGATTGTTTGATGAATGGGAGTGGAGAACTATGTCCAGTCTCATGCCACTCTTGTTGATGGTTTCTGGGTGTTGTATTGTTTACATTGTGGGAAATCTGTGCACTGCCAGTCGTCCGCTCCAACCAACAGACCCTGCTTTCATGCTCTGGGTGTCACATCTTTTTCAGGCCAAAATGTGTTTCCGCCTGCTGTGTGGAAGGTTGTAGGAGATTCTGGTGGAAAGTTCTTCCCCTGCCAGTGTTGATCGCTTGTTCAGTCTCTTGAAGCACTTGATAGTGCCTCCGTGTGTATCTTCCTTGGGTTCACACTGCCTTGTGTGAGCGCAGAATATGTTCCACAGTCTGTTTGCCCTGGCAGTGACGGCAAGTAGGGTTATCTGATTTCACCTTTTTCATCAGATTAACAATCGAAGGCAGGAAGTCGTACATAGATCTGAGAATGAAACAGAATCTGGGAAAAGCCATATGCCACAGGTCATTTCAGCTTTGATGTCTCTAGAGTGCATTTCCCGAGTCTGTCACTGCCCCTGTTGGCCTTGCTGGACTGCCTCCTGGAGTCTTATGGCGTCCTCTTCTTTCTTCATCTCTTATACTGTTTTTGCATTTCCATCAGCCTTTGACCACCATTCCATTTTTGCTGATCCAATTCCAGACAATGCTTGTTGGTCCCCGTGTGTCCTACTATTTCTCTGACTATCAGGCTTTCCTTTGTTGCGACGAGTGCCTCCTGGATTTTCCATTTTCTACCAGTCCTCAGCTTGGGCTGGATTGATCTCACAACCTTTTCTCCCGCGTCTTCAGGTATGCTAACGAGCTTGACTTCTCCTGTCTTGTACTCTTCAAAAATGGATTAATGTGCAGCTCCAGCTTTGCTTGGCGACAATAGAGCACAACGTCAGTGTGACACCAAACAATATTCTTGTGTGTTTGTTGATTTTGGCCTCAGTTGATTCCACTGTGCTTGTGTAGATATTGTATATCAACAGAGGCTGGATGAACTTTGGAATCAGCATGAACTGGAGGCACCATACTTTGTATTTGCCAAGAAGACCACAATGGTCTATTGCCTGTAACTTTTCTTCTGCCATTTGCTTGGTTTCCTATCCGTTTTGTATCTTTCATGGAATCGTTATACCACCTTCTGAGGCGTTTCACTGGTTCTTCTGTCACTGTTGGGATGGACTGATTGGCGACTGTAAACGTTACTGTTTCGTCTATTTTACTATTCCTCATTGAGAGGCTCTATGACTGTTCAGTTTGAAATTCATCCTAGATGAGGCGACAACTTTGTCCAACTGCTTCAGAATCTCGCATGTCTCTTCCTCTTTTATGTCAAACACTGCCGTATCGTCTATGAAGTCTTTTGGAGGGGGCATATGAATAGTCTGCCATAGAATAGAACAACAACAAAAAATATCCTGAATTGCTTGCTGAGCCAGTGCTATTCAATGAGAATATCTTAATTAGTGACAACCGCAAACCAGATCAGGAATGGTATTTATTGTATTGCACATGTCATGAAAGACAATGGAGAGTTCTTTGAACGAACAAATTTAAACGAAAAATGTGGCGTAAATGTGGACTTCATTACTTTTGCTTGATGTGCGTCATCTATTAAAAGTTACATACAAACATGTAACGTGGGCATTAAAGACAACCCATCACTGCACACAACCCTTGCACTGAAAACGCTCTACTTGATACAGTCAGGCACTAAACTCTATAACGATATTTTGATATCAAAAAACGTTAACCCCAAATGTAGTTCAAAATGGAATGAAAAGCTAATTTACAATTGTATGGAAAACCGTCTTTTGCAAAATGAACAAAATTAAGGACACGAAGCTTAAATAGTTTCAAATTCAGACTGTACACAGAATCCCTGCGACAGATTATCGCGTTGAAAGATAGAAAATTTTCGTCGATAATCTGTGCAATTTCACTAGAGAATATGAAAAAAAATTTGTAGTGTAGCCTACTGGTCAAAGAATTAATGCAGGCTTCATACACACATCTATGGAGTGTAGCCTAATGGTCAAAGAATTAATGCAGGCTTCATACACACATCTATGGAGTGTAGCCTAATGGTCAAAGGATTGATGCAGGCTTGATGCACACATCTATGGAGTGTAGCCTAATGGTCAAAGGATTGATGCAGGCTTGATGCACACATCTATGGAGTGTAGCCTAATGGTCAAAGGATTGATGCAGGCTTGATGCACACATCTATGGAGTGCAGCCTAATGGTCAAAGGATTGATGCAGGCTTGATGCACACATCTATGGAGTGCAGCCTAATGGTCAAAGGATTGATGCAGGCTTGATGCACACATCTATGGAGTGCAGCCTAATGGTCAAAGAATTGATGCAGACGTGATGCTCATATCTATGGAGTGTAGCCTAATGGTCAAAGAAATGGTGCAGGCTTCATACACACATCTATGGACTGTACCTTAAAAAATGAAATGACTAAGACCTGATACATAGACTTATCAAGCGAAGTCAAATAATGTTTTGACCAGGACCAGAGACACAAATCTTTTCAGTATCGTATAATTCAGACTTTGTGCATACAGTTTTGGAGTAAAGCCTAATAGTGAATAAATGAATGAAGACCCGATAGATACAATTTTGGATTATAGCCTAGCAGAACTGATTTGACAAACAGCTCACACACAAACCTTTGGAATATAGTCTAATAGTCAATCATTTGATGATGACTTTATACACAAACCTTTCGAGTCTTGCCAAATAGTCAAGGAATTGACTCAGCCCTGATGCATAAAGGTTTCGACTGTAGTCTATTAATCAATGAATTGACTAAGATTTCGTGCACAAACATTGGAGTTAAGCCTCATAGTCAATGAACTGACTCAGAGACCTGGTACAGTCTAATCTGGAAGAACCTGGTAATTTAAAGTGTCAAGGCTGTGCCTTTATCTAGTTGTCCATTCTCTTGAAGCTGCACTTGCTTCATCTGTTGTAATCTTACCTTCACATTCTGTTTATGACCATGTGGACTTTGTACCTATGTACAAATCCAAGTGTCTTTCTGGCAATACCTGTAGAGATATGTCCGTTGTTTAGATTGTCCACGTTTTGAAAATGACCAGCAACATAAAGTGTAAAGCAATAGAACACTCTTATCATTCACGTGTGTAAGAGTGTGCTAGTCCTAGTGCTTCCACGTGCATCGATAACTGAACGTGTGATATTAAATGGCCATAAACTCCAGCGATATATTGCCCTGTGAGAAGATACTATTGCCATTACACTTGTTGCACAGGTAACTGAACGTGAGATTATTGCAGAGGTTAACAATACACATAAGGTCAGAGAGTTTGTACTTTTGCTCTAAGGAGGTAGTGGTGCCATGATTATAGTGTTGCTTTGGTGACTCCAGATACAGTGGTCAAAGCTGATCCTGCATAAGGTATGGAAGTTATGTTTATCCTGATAGTGGCAGAGGTCGTCTCAGTGATAATGTATTGCCTGACTCAATCCAGGCAGCCCTAGACAATAAGGCACTGATCTGCCACAGTCTGTCTGCTTCAGTGGATGCTTAAGTTTAAAATTGATCGAAAGGCAGACAGCTATCACTGCACTAAGCATACCACAGAGAATAGAAAATAAAGAAAAACAAAATAGTAACCATCAGACTGACCACTTGGTATGTCCGGACTACGTGCCCTGGCCTCTCTGGAGAACCAGAGAAGGTCAACAACGGCAGGACAGCATCAGTCATTGACTTTGTGCTGACGAACATAGACAGGATAGACACCAAAAACAGCGACACTACAGGAGACCAAGCTTGCTGCAGACAGCATGTTATGGGACAAGGACTTTACCATCTTCTGGCTGGGCAGACCCCTTGAGGAACCTGGCATGCAATAGGGTGGCTTCCCAATCAGTGACAACCTGCTGCACATG
The DNA here is from genome assembly GCA_030674185.1 of Monoplex corrugatus. Taxonomy (NCBI): domain Eukaryota; kingdom Metazoa; phylum Mollusca; class Gastropoda; order Littorinimorpha; family Ranellidae; genus Monoplex; species Monoplex corrugatus. Next base: position 83,304,342 of record JAPXFY010000013.1, on the reverse strand, counting down.
ATAGTTCCTCCTAAGTACGATTCAGAATATATAATAATTACAATATTTATATAGCGCAAATCTTGATAAAATCAAATCTAAGCGCTGAAACAGACACACACGCACGCACGCACGCACGCACGCACACACACACACACACACACACACACACACACACGCGCACACACACACACACACACACACACACACACGCATGGCTACAAATTGGGAGAAAGAATAAAAGCAATAAAAGCAAGAATAAAAGCAATGGAAAACCACAGAAAGCACACCTTACACAATTATATATTATAAAAATGTGATTCCCCTCCGAGCAGAGACAGGCTGCAGGGGGGGGGGGGGGGGTTGAGTGAGGCTAGGATTTTATGCAGAGGAGAAAAGGTGAGTTTTGAGAGCGGACTTGAAGGAGACAAAAGTAGGTTGCTGACGGACTGAGAGAGGAAGTTTGTTCCAGGAGAGTGGACCAGAAACAGAGAAGGCTCGTGGACCATAGGTATTGAGCTTAGTGCGTGGAAAGCGAAAAGTCAGAGGATCGGAGGCAGAGCGGAGGGTACATGAGGGAACATAGATCTCAAGTAGGCTTGACAGGTAATCGGGGGCTGCATTATTGAGGCTTTTGTAGCACATGGTGTCTAGTTTGTACTGTATGCGCTTTGATATAGGGAGCCAGTGAAGTTGTGCTAGGAGAGGAGATATGTGGTCAGCTTTTTTCTTTTTGAGTACAAGGCGTGCATCCTTTATCTCAGACTTTTAGTATCATCTGACAAAGTATGCACTCTTGGCGTTCGAAATGCCAACGCTGTGGACACGTCAGGTAACAACAGATTTGTTCTATGAGGACCTTGTTGCTGCCACCAGAAAGATTCCATTCTGTGCACATCGTTCTCCTGGGGTAATTTCAGTGCTAGAGCTGAGCTGGACAACAGCTCATGGGAAGACTGTCATGGACACCTTGGCGTTTACAAGAATAACGACAGCAGCCACAGTTTCAGTTTCAATATCTCAAGATGATGTCTGCACACTCAGAAAGAATTCCATATACACTGTCTCCTTTGGTGCCATGTGACAGAGAAGATCTAAAATTGCCATGGCACGAGTCTTAAGCCTGCACATAAGCCCATGGGCTGGTCAGGTCCTGAGGTCCTACCTAGCTTATGGATTTTTTATTCCTTTACTAGTATTTGTACAAGTCTTCATTGGAACAGTCTTGCCTACATTCTACTGACATGAGTATCTGTGTATCCCATCTTCAGAAAATAATGAAATACAAAAATAAATAAGCAAATAAATTATCAATAAATAAATCAATAAATAAATAGATATATAGATAGATAAATAAATAGATGTAAGTAAAACTCAAAAAGGACTGGATGAAAAGACAACAGCCACTAAATGCAAACCTGTCTCTCTGCATACTGCTGGAACTCTGTTCCTACAGCAACGTGTGCGCCACAAACCCGTTCTTCAAGACAAAGTCATGCCATAATGTCTCCTGGAGATACCAAAGGTCCAGACAGTGGCATCAGCTAGACAGGATCATCACCAGAAGAACTGCCCTTAACAATAGGCTTCTCACACACAGCTTCCACAGTGCCAGCTGTGACATATACCATTTCATTAGATGATTCCAAGTGGAACACTGGTCAGGATCCCGCACAGTAAGTGCACTAACACTCCAGAATGTTATAGCAAACCACTGGAGGGTTTTCTGCCAAAAAGTCCATGTCATGTTACATCAAACAGGAAAGAGGGAAAAAGAAGATCAGACATGATTTAGACAAACTCAAAGACCCTGTTAAGAAAGATGAGTTCCAAATAGAAATACACAACTGCTTCACGGTACTTCTGGAAGACTGGTCAGCAAATGAGACAACACCAAATGAAATATGGGAAGAAATGCCAAAAGTATTCACAGAAACCGCAGAAAGCAAATTGGGAAGGAAAACAAGCAAACCGCCGAAACCCTAAATAAGTGAAGAAGTCTGTTTACTTGCTAAAAGGAAAAGCCAGGTATGGAAGAACAACAAGAATGAAAAATATAAAAGACTAAAGAAAAAGATGAGAACCAAAATCAGAAGGGGCAAGAAAGCATGGTTAGAGCAGGAATGTTCAAAGATCACAGAGATTAATGCTGAGAGAAAGTCGAAGGGGCTGTTCTAGCAGATAAAGAAAGTGAAATCTACCTGCTGCCAAACAAAATCTCAATGCATCAACAATAGAAATGGCAAAACTTTAACAGAAATGGAAGATGTTCATGGAAGATGGCACGATTGTGGTAAAGAACTTTTTGACAGCAATACACAAGTAAATTCACAGGGTCTTGGTTTTCAAAACACAGAACCAATGCCCTTTCTGAGCGAAGTCAAAGCTGCTGTAAATCAGCTCAAATTAGGAAATGACCAGTACTAGACATCCCTGGAGAATTATAAAGAATGCTAGTGATACAGGATTCAAAGCATTGCATCATCAGTGCACCAACATTTGGGAATCTTGTGAATGGCCAGAAGATTGGAAGAAGCAATAATTTGTTATGCTGCACAAAAGTGGGAGCACATCAAAGACTACAGCAATCATAGGACCATCGCACTCATCGGCCACACCAGCAAATTCTTGCTCATTATTGTTTTAAACAGGATGAAAATCAAAGTGGAAGAAGAGGTCTCGGATTGCCGGCAGGTTATAGAAACAACAGAGGCAAAACGGACGTGCTGTTTGTATTACAAATACTAATAGAGAAGATCAGGAACACTGAAAAAGAAGCATACATCACTTTTATAGATTACAGCAAAGCATTCGACAGCGTCATACACAACCACTTGTTCACAACCATGTCAACAATGGGCTTACCAAGACACCTGATCTTAGCATCTCTCTACCAAGACCAACAGGCAACAATTAGATGGAACAGAGAATGCTGTGACTTCTTCAACATCAATAAAGGAGTCCGGCAAGGTTGCATTCTCTCGTCCCACCTCTTCAACATATACAGAGAGCAAGTAATGAAAACGGCAGACACAAAGGGTATGGGAGTGAAAATAGGAAATTCTGTGCCAGAAATTTCCTCTTTTCTGTCACCCTCTTTGTTTCTGCCTTGTTGCCTTGCTTTCTGTCATTTCCACTTATTTTCTGCCTTAATGGTCCATTCACCTGTATTTTTTCGATAAAGTCTTACGTACTTTTTCTTCGGATTGATAATGGGTACATGTATTAAGTGCATTTTTGGCTCTAAGGAGGTGAGATATGCGGAAGCAATTTTAGGTAATTTATGCCTGTTTTTATATATGTTTTAGTGTCCTTATGTATGCTTATATTTGTATTCAGGTGTGTTTTTTAAATCTCCCCTGTGCGATAAATCGGACGGAATGGTCCTACGCCGGGAGCATGTCCTTAGATTATGTGCGCGAATGCAATATGTGTACTTAATTTTCTTTTTTTTTCCTGTTGAAGTTTTGTGTGTTTTGAAGTGGTTATAGCCCTGGTATGGCTCTGCGCAGTCGGCTGGGCTTTAAACAACAATAACAGAAAAAAACAATCTTCCCCATGTCTTCTATGTAGTGATTAACTTGCCCAGACCTGGGTTTGTAGGAGTTTAATATCATCAGAGAAGATTGTCTTGGGCAGAAACGTTGGGCAGTGCACACTCAGATAAAGGGGCGTCAAGATGTTGATACTTTTACCACACATAGGCCTAAGGTATTGCAAAATTGTTGTTTTTGTACAATTGTTCTGTTATAAACTTAAACATTGATAATGATGGTGATGATGATAATGATGATGACGACGACAACGATGATGATGTGATGATGATGATGACGACTACGACAACGATGATGATGATGATGATGATGATGGTAGTGGTGGTGGTGGTGGTGGATGTTGTGACATTGTTGATAGTGATGACCTATAAATTCAAGGTATTTCACCAGTTATGACAAAGTCATTACCTTCTCGTCACCGCTTTCAAGAAGATACTATACTCCAAATTCACATCTTCAATCTAACAGTGTGACCCTTTATAGGCCTACCCATCATAATCTAACATGGATTCTAGCCTTCAGGTAAATACTGTATAATATATCTCTTTTATTTTCTTGCTTTTCAGTGTCAATGAGTCGACATCTACATGGAGAAAACGTAGTGCAGATTTCGTCTTGGAAACGCCAGGCTACAATCAGTTAAGACAGAGACGAAAAGAAAGTACTGAGTGATTTTCTCCAATTATAAAGACAGGCCCAGCTCACGCTCTGTGGGATATTTAGTCTATCCAAATTTACATCCATACTTGCCCAGTTGTGTTGGCAAAAAAATACACACGACTGAATTGTATTCATCTTTCTCGCCATGAGTTTCACTGTCTAATGACAAAAACTCTGGACAGTATTTATAAAACCAAGAGTTGTATACACACAAGCGTGCGCGCGCGCCGCACACAACACACACACACACACACACACACACACACACACACACACACAACAAGCAAGCGCACACGCACACACCTACACACTCCCAATCTCAAACAAACTTTTTTTTTTACCTAAAAGTCATACGCTATAATGTACCATCCCCTCCAGCACCTTTTCATCCCCCCTCCCTTGTCTGAACAGAAGTTTTCCTATAAACAGAACAATAGAGTACATGATTTATGTCATTCCACGCTGGTTACAATAACGAACAGACACAAATAGTGTTCTGGTGAGCAGGAAATTACTCAAATGCTTTATGTCAAGGTACAGTTAAAGCGAGAGAAGCAACAAGAATATTCTGCTCTCTGACAAGTCACTTGATTTATTATCAGGCAGACAGTAACAAGACGCTGTGCAGTTGTGTTCCCTTCGTATTGATTACAAACACTCTTACAAGTATTGATTACAAACACTCTTTCAAGTATTGATTACAAACACTCTTACAAGTATTCCGCGTCCCGGTCACTAACCTCACATGCTGAGCACACTGCTGTTTTATTGTCGTTACATTTCGTGTTCACATTTCGGTTTTTAATCTTGACGTGTGTGTGCAGCGTTCCTCTGTGATAGTTTTCTACTGATTAATTTAAGATTGCACTGCAGTGTTTGTATTTCAGTTCAGGAGATTGGTGGTTTCAGATTTACACTTTCTACCGTACAACAGTTCCCATTTACAATCATCCATTATTCAACCATCCTCCATTTTTGCGTAAACTATGACCAAAACCTAAAATCACAACAATGGCTTGGGATTAACGAAAATGATCAATTCAATAGACACAAATTATTTCCTTTCATCAAAGTTATTAACAAGAAAATATTCATGGAGCAACATCAAATAATATCATTAATTTTCTTTTCTAAGATAATGACCATGTAGAAGCAGTGCGCTTTATGCGTACAGACATACGATTAGAGAATGTTTCTGCACGTGCATTTAGTTCATGGAAGATTATTTTATTGCAATAATCACAGAGCTCCACGGACAAAATTTCAGTGAAACTGATGAAACGTGTATACATCAACATCACCCCTGCGCACATATTAATTTAAGAACCTGAGTTTTTATTTCCTTACAAGTGTTAGCGTAATTTACACAGCCCCCCTGCACTCGTAGTCACGATTCTCGTATGCTCTTTCGCAAATAAATTTGATACCTATACCAGATTGATTCCTAGAGAAGCCAAACTTGGTGCCTCTACAACAGCACACAACTTCCATGAGCCCAAACATTGCCGTGCATATTGATAATTGTTAACAGCCCAGCTTCAGAGCAGTAACCTTCCCGAGGTTTAAAATAATTGACACAAATACTGACAAGCATCAACACATCTGCACAGCAATGTGATACAAACAACCAACCACTACATGATCACGATTGTTTAGCGTAAAGTACATGACATATGATGTAAAATCCAACACACACTATACTACCAACACACCACACACCCACGCTAGGGTAACATCTAACATCAGTGTCACATGTAAAGATGTAGGTGACTGGCAATGTCTTGCAGTTCTTGCAGGTTCGTGAAGATAAAACTATACCTCTATCTTTATTTTTAACTGCTCTGCAACCTTTGGGGTACCAATTCTATATTTTCACAGTTGATCATTCTTCTCAGAGACAAAACACTCCAGTCTAGGTTAAACGAAAATGATCCTTTATTTGAAGAACGTAGAAAACTCAACAGGAACTGGGTAAATACTTCACACATCCAGTGCACCACTCCTAGTTTGCAGAATTCTTCTTCTTCAGCCCTCAAATCTACACGCAGCAACTCCACGAATCTACAGCAACTTCTCTATCTCTGACAGCAGGCTTACACTTCAATTCTTTCGATCACTCTCTGTCTTACCCACAGTCTTGCTTCATTTGTAACATCATGGAAAGTTCCACAATATTCTCGGCTTTTCCCTAGATTTTCAGCCAATCATAGCCACGTTCTCGAACCTCCCTTTTCTAGAATATTCTGTAGTCCTAGCCAGTCATTGTACAAATTAATTTTTTTTCGATTTCCGGAAAATTCTCGAAAGATCTCAGGTATTCTACGTTTTTCTTGTAAATTTCTAGATTGTTCCAAAGGATTCTACATATTTCCATACAACGAAATCAAACTTAAACATATATTTTCAGTGTAAGCATAAGCCAAAACAAATATTCTCGATTCATTATCGAGTGAAACACAAACCAAATCTTCAAGAACGACAGCGGACAGTAGCTGAATCCACAGACACATTTTGACGTCACACGTCTCTTATCAGCATTCGCACTTTCTCATTGAGTTTCTCTTTTTTGAAATGTAACAATCAGTCTTGGGATATCTCGTAGACACAACGACGACGGAACAACGAATGGCCTGGAACCCCAGACCTTCAGACAGAGTGGGAAATCTTCCCACATTCAACCAGACGTAGACGACAGCAACGACGACACCAACGAGACAACTGGAAACCGCTATGGCAGGATCTTTACCTTCTACCAAACGTGAAACTAAAGGTCTGCATTATCATCATCATCATCAGGTGCCCTGCCGCATGGCGTTGGCGACCATGGACTTCCAACCATCTCTATCTCTCGTTGCCCCCAGCATCTCCCCCACCCTCTTCATCCCCAGCCACTCTGCAAGTCGTCCAGCAATCTCTCCCTGGGTCTACCTGGTGCTCTCTTTCCCTCCAGCTTTTCCGTTGTGACCAGGTGCTCCAAATCCCCCTTCCTCATAAAATGGCCTATAAATGTTGCTTGTCTTTTCCTAATCTTCCTTATGAGTGATCTATTTGTGTCTGCCTCCATCAATACTGTCTCGTTTGTTTTCTTTGCTGTCCATGGAACTCTCAACATTCTTCTGAGAAACCACATCTCGGCTGCCTCGATCCTGCTCTGGCTTTGCTTGCTGACTGTCCACGCCTCGCATCCGTGCAACAGTATTGGTTCTATATACATTCAAGGACTCTCTTTCTGATGTTAATTGATAGGCATTTGTTGGTAAGAATGCTTGTCATCTTCTTGAAAGCTGTTTTGGCTTAGCCGATTCTGCCAGCTATTTCGATGTGCTTCTGCCGTCTGATGAAATGACCGTTCCCAGGTATTTGAACTTATTAACCTGTGTCAAGGTTTTGCCATTTGTTTTTATTTTGCATGAAGGGATTTCATGTTTTTTACTGATCACCATGACTTCAGTCTTCCTGCTGTTTAGTTCCAACCCCTTACCTTTGCTTTCTGTTTCTAGTATATTCACAAGGTTTTGTAGGTCCCTTTCATTTTCTGCAATTAGCACGGTGTCATCTGCGTACCGAATGTTGTTTATCATTTTCCCTCCAACCTCTAATCCAGGGTCTTCTTCTAGGTTTCTCATGATGTTTTCGCTATATAGTGAAAACAGATCTGGTGACAAAACACAACCCTGTCTGACTCCTCTTTTGATGTTTTGAAAAGAGCTTATATTGTTTTCTATTCTCATTGCAGCTGTTTGTTCCCAGTACATATTCCTGATTATTCGTAGATCTTTTCCATCAACATTGAGTCTCTCCAGTTGGTTGATCAATTCATCATGTCGTACCCGATCGAAAGCCTTGGTATAGTCAACAAAGCATAAATACAAATCCTTATTCATCTCAATTGACCTCTCTATGATAGTTCTTAGGTGTATATGGCATTAATAGTTCCTTTTAGTTCTGCATACACCAAAAACACCAGGCCCAACTACAGTATGGACTTCTGTCAGACTCACTGACCAAGAAGACAAATATACTTGTGGCTTAACCATGTGGAAGTGCTACACCCATCATCTCTAACTGGAGTTAGAATGTTTTTTTTAAAAATGTAATCGTCCGGAGATGACCTCAAATTCAAACAGATTTTTATACACGATTGACATGGTACCCAAGAACAACCTGAAACATGAGGGAATAAATACATGACAAGTACTTAAAGGGTGTGTACACACACACACACACACACACACACACACACACACACACACACACACACACACACACGCAGCTCCCAGTCTCAAGAGGTGCATTACAAATGTGTAATTTTAGAACATGTTCAAATACTACCAGCAACAATCACCACCACATACACTGTCCCTATCAAACATGCCTGACTGCCTTACAGCGTTCTCCTGCCTCCCCCTTCCTCACCACTCCATCACTAACCCTCTCCCTAACACACACTCAACGTTATTTCACCTACACTCTTCATCCACACTCCCTCATCCTCTCCACCCCTCTTTTCTCACTCTTCCGCTCTCTGTCATTCCCCTTCCTCTTGATCCAGGTTATGAAAAGCCACAAATCTTGCTGGTCCATGCTACAGGAGATTGCACTGTCACCTTTGGGACAGTTTTGGTTTTTGTTGGACTGACAACAACTCGTGTTCTGCATTTCAAGGTGGTTCTTTGGCTGTTCCTTCCATAATGGTCTAATGACTCTGAGCTTGTTGACAGAGATAGAATGTAAGTTACTTGTTTTAAGCATGAGGCCAAGATTATAATGGATTATCTATTGATACACATTGTGCTGTGTTATCTGCGAGAACAGAATAGACTGGGTTTTCAGCAGCTACAGTTTATGATGCATTGTCTACTAGTATAGTTTACAATATATTTACTAGTATATGTTATAGTGGGATATGTACTAGTCGAGGTTATAGAAGATCATTGATCGATACATATTACAATGGATTGTGTACTGGTACTGGTTATACGAATCTCTATACCAACACATATTATATATTGAAGGTTCTACTAATGTGTCAGCATAGTTGTTTTCCCATACACCAGTGCGTTCAGGTCAATAAATCCACATTTGCAGATGGACACTACAGATTGCGTCATGCAAATCTGGAGTTTCCATTCTGTTGTCCACTGTCTGAAATAGGTTCATGGAGTCAGTCACGAGGATAGTGACATGATGCTTTCCTCGTCTGGCTTCTTGAATTTATCCATTGGGAAACCTCCATTATTGCTTCAACTTCTGTCCCTAAACTGAAAGTTAAGATTTGATATGCAGTGCTGTCTTCTTGTATGTTCGCTCTACTTTGTTTCACATTGAAGCTTTATCCATGCATTACAGGTCTATACATACATGTATGATGAAGATATCCAACTTGTTTCTGAGTTTTTCACTGACCTGTTAACGTGGCAATGGTGTTGAGGAAGAGGCTTGATCTGGTTTGCCAAAGTAGTCAGCTGACTAGTCAATGGTTATCTATTCTCTATTCGTATCTCCCATCAGTGTGTTAACCTTGTTGCTGACATCGGTCAGGGCCTCAAGCTGCCCATCTATTTGGGTTTGAAAGTTTTTACAATCCGAACTAGTGTAAAAAAAAAAAAAAACTTCAAAGAACTGTGCCTAGTGTTTCAATTTGATGCTGTGGAAGATAGTCATTACCAAGGTGTATTTCAGCTGTTTCGAATGACCCATATTTTCATGTCAGATGCTCTGATATTACAATGACTATAGTGTGTCTAGCTTTGAACTACAGTATAGTATCTGTAAACTGATTTTGTACTACGTACACATGT